>JBBMKA010023678.1:0-17056 GCA_037833695.1 Sechiopsis laciniata | reverse complement strand
ATGTGTATTAAAAATTACTTTGAAGTGTCAAAGTTGGCTTATCTAAAAAAATAACTTTTTTTAAAAATTTTTTTTTTATAATAATGATACTTTTAGGAAACGATAGAAGTAAGCATTTTTTTAATAAGAAAAACCATGTAAAGTAACCAAAAAACAAAATTTACCGAAAATGTCAATGAAATAGTGGTTTCATTGTTTGGTGGGAATCCAATTTAACACCATGATCACAGATTTGATCTCGAGAATGGATATTTGACTCCCAATTACTTGAGAGTAGTGATACCTTCTATGTAAGGTTTGTGATTCCCTTCCTCCAACCTGTACCAAATAAAAAAACCAATTCTAAATTTAGGGGTGAATAAATCAAATACAATAAAAATCTTGTTGAATTCACTTTTTTTTTCTTTTAATTCAACATCAAAATAGAATAATATAACAATTATATCAATTGAACTATTATTTTAGTTAAATTTATTCCCCTCGAGTTTTTGAGACTAGGGAACCGAGTGGAAAGTGATTTTAATAGAAATTAGAGGATTTTGCATGTATAATAAAAAATGACAAAATATTTTCATCTATAGCACAAAATCAAAACTAATTGATTTGCAGTAGAAAATTCAAATTGATTTTTATAACTCATAGAATTCTATCATTAGTTGAGTTCTATCACACTCATTCTATCACAAGTTGAATTCTATCGGTGTGATAGAAAATAATATGCTATAGATGAATTATTTTAGAAATTGTACTGCAGATATAATAGAATACGTAGAATGTGCTGGTGAGGATAAATTCTCAAAAAATTAACTAGTGAAAGATAAAAATGTTTGACCAATAATTAGAATAAAAGAAAGAACTTAATTTTTTTTTTTATTAAAAAGAAAAACTTTTAAATATATTATCAGAAAAAGCCATTAACTTTTGTGCGAAATAGTACACAAAATATTGTCAATTAGTGCACATTTTTATTTAGAAAGCTTGGACACATAATTATTTGCGTTTTGTTTTAGTTGGTTTTTCATGTTATTCTATGGTTTATTTTATTTTAACTAGTTAATTTTCAAAACCATTTGATGATTAGCTTTTTAATTGTCACTTTATTATTGATTACTTTTTACTATAGACGTCAAGTCTCAATTTTTTGAAACGAAAAAAAAAAATTTGTCAACCGTTCTTTTTCAATACAAAATTATAAAACTTGATAAAATGACACAAAATAAAGTATGCATCTTGAGCTTGTCTTAACCTTGTATAATAATGGGGTAGGCATGAAAAATAAATAAATGTTAACATCAATACATGATGAAAATGAAAGCACATAAACTTTTTTCATTTTCACGATCGATAAGAATATTTGTCATAGTTGATTTCAAAAAAATAAAAAAAAATTGTCATAGTAAATTCATGTGTAACATTTTTGTCCTCATAAAATTTGAACCTAAAGATAAATATTTGTTTTCTTATGTAACAATCCTTGTTCGGTGGTAATTAGGAACACGTCGTTCATAAGTATGTGTTTTTTTGTTCAACTCCAAAAAAGCATTTCACTTAAAGTTGAATGGAGAGATCTCATATCATTGACAAAATAAGTGGGCTACTCCCATTCTCTTATATCACTAATTGGTTTCAAGATAAACGTTCATACTATCTAATGTGATATTGGAGCTCATTAAATCAATCTAATAAAAATGGAAATGAAATCTGATTTAAGATTGATGAACTCAAATGAGGAATCATCATAAAGAGGTTTGCTGAGAATCTCAAATTAGAAAAATGGAGAGAGATCTCATTGTTGGGAATACAAACAAAGTGGTGTAGTAATCTCACATTGGTTAAATAAGTAATAGATCTTGGGTTCATAAGAGAAGACAAACATCTTGATTGATATGAAGTTTTTTGGGTGAAACCAAAAGCAAAATCATGAAGGCTTATGTTCAAAGTGGACAATATTATACCAATATGAAGATCTTGGTAGATTTGTCGTCCCTTATCAAGTGGTATCAAAGCGGTTCTCCTGACTTAATCATATCGGAAGAACCTCGAGTACGAAACAAAGATTTGTAAGCTTCAATATAGACTATGAAATAGTCATGATGAAATTCGTAGTTGAGACACCTTATGTGTGCTCTGGTGTGACTGTTTCTATATGAGCTCATGATTGAGTATCTGTGTACACTCAAGTGTGGGAGTGTTTCTAGAACAAGTGCTCGAGTAAATAAGTACTTTTGAAATGGTTGCCTCGGTGAGGGGTAGCTGTTGTGCGCTCAAACATAAATAGAATGGATCTGTGGTTGGGCTTTACGATTTGCTCAAGTGTAATTCGAAAGGATTCGTGGTTTTGGTGTGCTCTAGTGTAATTTGGAAATGACTATCAATAAAGGAGCCTCACATATAGTACTTTGTTTGATGGGACGATTGGACAAACATCTCCATTCGTATGAGGTCTTTTGGGTGAAATCAAAAGCAAAACTATAAAGGCTTATGCCTAATGGACAATATCATACCAATATGGAGATCCGGGTAAATTTGTCGTCCCTTATCACTCATAATATTTAAATGTAAATTTTATTTTGAAATTTACTATCTAATCATTTGAATTGTGTTCGCGGGTGGGAGACACTTCACCTTTAAATGATCATGTTTGCGAAATTGGTAACATATTTTTTTGACAAAGTAAAAAAATTAAAATTAAAATGTTACGTAAAAAGTAATTATTATTATTTTTTTTGAGATCTACGTAAAATGTGCTTGAATAAAAGTGTTTTTTTTAAGAATATTTAACCACACATAGGGGAAAGAGAATTGAACATACATTCGTTAAAAAAAAAAACATTTAGCTATAATAAAATTGGAATCCACCAATAATTCAAAAAAACAAAAACAAAATGGAATCGACTTTAATTTATGTGGGTAAAATGTGAACTACACATCATTTGTATTTTAATCTTTTGTTAAAGTTTAGTTTTAAGCTTGGATTAGTTAAGTGACAGTTATGAATGAGAGATCATCTCATATTTTGAACAGTAATGTAGAATTAGTTTTCGAACGACTTAAATATAATGCGCTATCTCTTCCATATTTCTTTTTCTCCTACTTTTATGTTTTGTTTGTTTTGCATTTTGATTTTGATCAAATCTCGAAATTAGTTTCAACGATGTGTTTTTAACATACTAATATGTAGTAGGAGAAAGAATGACATGCAAAATAGTAAGAATTGCACATAGGTGTGCTTGGCCACAAAAATAATATGATGCTCCAAGTCAAAGGAAGTAAAGTGTAACAAAGCTAGTGTTAAAGATCTCACATCGAAAAGAGTGTAGACCTCATAACAATATAAAAGAAATATGAGTTACTCCTTTCATTGCCAATTGATTTTGAGGTGAAACCTCATATTCTCTAATATGATAGAAATGATTTTCGTGATTTATTTACATTATTTGTCCACTATATATACAATATTACAAACTAGAAATATGCATATAATTTAGCTAAAATTACTTCCTATAATCAAGCCAATATTATGTCCTACCTACTCTCGTAGTCGAAACGGGAGGCTGGTACGTTGAGACTATCTCGAAAATAACAAAGAGTTGCAACTGAAGACCTTTAGTGAAGATGTCAGCAATTTGATAGCGTGAAGGAACATGATAGACACGAACTTGACCACGGGCAACCTTTTCTCATACAAAATGTATATCCATTTCAATGTGCTTAGTGCGTTGATGTTGTACTGGGTTACATGAAAGGTAAACTGCACTAACATTGTCACAAAAAACCAAAGTGGCTTTTGGCAAAGGACAATGTAGCTCCAAAAGTAAGTTTCAAATCCAACATGATTCAGATACTACATTAGCCACTCCACGATACTCTGCTTCGGCACTAGATCGAGACAAAGTTTGTTGCCTCTTTGCAGACCAAGAGATCAAGTTGTCCCCAAGATATACACAATAACCAGAGGTGGTCTGTCTAGTGTCGGGGCAACCACCCTAATCCGCGTTGGTGTATGAGGTAAGCATGTTAAGTGAAGAGGGGTAAAGATAAAGACCAAAGTCTAGAGTACCTTTAACATAGCGAATGATTCTCTTTAACGCAGACATGTGATGTGTTCTAGGGTCATGGATGTACAAACATATTTGTTGAACTACATAAAAGATATTCAGTCTTGTGAGAGTCAAATATTGTAACGCACCTGCAAGACTTCGATACTCTGTTGGGTTATGATACAGATTACCAGAAGTGATGCTAGAACATCTTAGCTTGAGCCAAAAGTGATATTTGAGAGTTTTCGCTCAAATCTCAATCTCGTTTTAGCCTAAATCTGACCCGAAGTTACGCTTAACCCTAATTTTGTACTATAATTTTCCATTTATATGAATTGGTCCCTTGGGTCAAAATTTGCCACTAAACATATACTATATGTAGCAAAAGAGTACTAAAAAGACACATTTATTTTAGAACACACAAATAAAGGCGATTGAAATCTAGAAAAAGATACAAACTAGTGAGAAAATATATATGTTCAAACATTTAATGACCCATCTTAAATATGTCATTTTTAGTAGTACATGAAGTGTTTTGTCTTTTGTTTTTTTGTTTGTGTTTGTATATTCTGTTTTCTTTTTAGGGTATCTTTTCTTCATAGGTCAAACTATAAAAATCGTATTTATATGTCCTTTATTTAATCACTTACATTTTGTTTTTCTTTAGTTTTGAAGTATCAACTTCGAAAAAGAAAACTTCGTACAACCGTTCATTTTTTTTAATATAGTTATTATGAAAAGTCTTTTTTTTTTCTTCTTTGGGAAATATTATTACGAACAAGTTGATAAAATTACATCATAGCATATACATCTTTAACTTATCTCGTATCATTAAATATAATGTGGCAGACATGCCTATAAAATAAATATTGACAATATAACGAGGATGAAAATGACGACACACAAATATATTTTCATTTCCACAAATTGAGTACAAGTTAAAACCTTCATTTTTATAAGTTCATGTGTTTCATTTTCATCCTCACAACCTTCAATCGAAATAGAGTATAATTTTATTTTAATGTAAGCTATTCAAATCTTGAATTACCTTAAAAAATAAATTTACAGACATACTTTTTCTATAAAAAGTTTTCCACCTAAACTTAATAGTATAAAGAAGATGTTAAATAAATAAATAAAACCCCAATAGTTATTATGAATTGAAATATAGTTCAAATCAATAAGATATATTAAAAATGTCCCCACTAAACTTTTATTATTATTATTATTATTTTAATATTCATGACTGTTCGAGCTAGTTTACACGTACTTCAATTATTTTTATTGGACATTGTTGGGATGCAAACAAAGTTGTCATACATTGGTTAGATAAGTGAAAAATCATGAGTATATAAATGATGACAACCATCTCGATTGGTATGAGGCATTTTAGATTAAATCAAAATTAAAGCCATGGAGGTGTATCTCCAAAGCGGACAATATCATACAAATGTAGAAATCTGGATTGGTTTGTTATCATTATTAATTGGTATCAGAGCCATGTCCCAAATATAACCATATCAGTAAATTAACCTATTATATGATAAAGACGTTTGGAGTGGGAGACAAAAATTTGTGGTATACTCTCAAAAGAAGAGAAGTTAATCGGATATAATAGTCGATGCAAGCAAAGTTGTCCATCGTTGGTTAGATAAGGGGAATTTCATGATACCAATGTGGAGATCCGGTTAAATGTCATCCTTATCAATATTACTCGACCTTACAATATTTATTTGAATGCCAAATTTACTTAAAATATTCTTAACTACTATACCACTCTATAATATGATTGTTCCGGTCAAGTTGCGTACACCTTTTATTGTAACGAGATATATTGTCTCATCTTACAATATCATTATATTACACACCATTTCAACACAATAATTATTTGTTTTTCCTTCTCTTCCCTCAAATTCATACAAACAAACAAAAAAAAACCTTAAAAGAAGTAAAAGAAGAAGAAGGGAAACAAAAAAGAGATGGTGAAAATTTCATATTACAAAGAGCCAAATATTTTCCTTTGTCCCACCATGATAACACACTAGTATCCAAAGTTTTTAACCCACAAAATTTGTGCTTGAAAACAATGCCCACTTAAGCAAGGTGAAATCATTTTCCAAGCTTTAGTTTTTGTTCTTTGTGGAAAGCATCTGATACTTCACTTTCTAGAGAGAAACATGACTCTCTGGAAATTTCCTTGAAAATGGCCCATCCATTGGCAAACACTTGGATGGGTTTTGCTCTACAATTGAGAAAAAAAGATAATGAAAAAGAGATATTTGAAGAATTTGAGAAAGAAGATGAGACTAAATTAGGGTTTGAAAGGTTGGAGCTTTGGCAGCCATTGTTAGTGCTTTACACTTGGCTTTGTTTAGGGTTTTGTAATGGCTAACTACCAAGAAGAAGAAGGCAACTATTTTAATTTTTAGTCTCTATCACTCAAAGAACAAGTAAATTGTTTTTGTTTTTATTTTTAAGAAAGTTTTTGAAAGAGATGCAAGTTGAATTTTCATCATGATTAGCAATGGCAATTGCATTTTTTCTTCTTTTGGGTGTTATTTGTGATGAATTTAGGGAGAAGTGGTCTTTGGGGTTTTAAAGTTTTTTTTTTTTTTTTTGGGAAAAATGTTGGTGGATTGATTATTATTAGTGGAGTAGGGGCATGTAAAAGGAAGAATATGGGTGTGTTATTGCTAGAGTTATAGTTGAAATTTTTGTTTTAAAAAAGATAAATACGTATTATGATCTTTCAGTGAAATAATAATCACAAAGATTATCATTCCTAAAAAGCAAATCTCTAAGAAGTTTCACTAGTAAAAGCTTGAGGGGGTGTTTGTTTGTTGAATTTATGGAGGATTTAAAATGAATATTTATTAATTATTATTAAAAAAACTACATGAGTGTTTGTAATTATTCTCAACTTTCATTTTTAGTATTAAAACTAACTTTTCATTTCTAACATTCATTTCCAATTCCTTAAAATAACTCATTTTTAATCACTAATTTCAAATCTATTTTTAACTATTCAGAATAATTATTCATTTCAAATCCACATCCAAACAAGTTATTGTCTCTAACTCTTCTACAAAAAAATATCCAACCAAGTTTTTTGTTACAACTTTCAACTACTCAAAATAACTCCTCAAACTAACTTCTAATCCAAATACCTATGAGATCTTTAAAGTTTTTTTTTTAGCTGTCACATTTAACTCTAACCAAATATATAGTACAATTAAATCGTTATAATTTTATAAAATTAATCGAGAGACACGTAAACTAGAACATGCACTTGCAGATATAAAAAAGAAATTAGGTCCACCTCTTAGCATAGCTGAACTTGAGTGAACTTATATCCACAAAAGAGACAAGCTATATTTGTTAGGTTAATTATTTTGGTCCCCACTATATATCCCAAGCAAAGATCATAAACTTTTTAAAATGTTGGTGGATTGAAATCTTGTAAGTGGAGTATGGGCATGCTGATTGAAGAACATGGGTGCATAATATTAGAGTAGCTGTTGATTTTTTTTTTTGGTTTGTTTAAAAAAGATAAATGTTTTATGGTCTCTAAATGAAACAATAATCATAAAGCTTACAAAGATCATCATCCCTAAGAATCGATTTCGATGATAAAAGCTAGATCGGCAAAGTTACTCTTTTAAAGATTTTAAGTTTAAAACTAACTACTGAACTTAATTGTAAAATCCATAATTGTTTCACGATTCCGAGTTTTTAGATAAGTGTGATTGTCTCAAAGTTCGTTGAAGTAAAAAAATTGTCTACAAATGGACAATACCAACTTTTTGATTATAGAAAAAAGAAAAACTTATCCGACTAATCAAATCTAGAAAATAATTATAAATAGAATTACTTTTAAAAAATAGCAAATATAGTTAATAATATTAATGAAGATTATCATATAGATTTTTTTTTTAAATACTAATATTACATTTATAATACAGTATACTAATATTAATGAGTATAATAATTATGGATATAAATACTTTAGAATTTGACTACATCTATAAATATTCTATCAGAAGCGTCTATCAAATACAATTTTCTTTAAAAAAAAAACTTTCAAAGATCATCCAAAAATAATAAAAATGTGAGAAGAAATGTATAGTAATAACTACTACTTAAAAATTAATTTTTTATGTAATTTTATAAAAATAATTGAGATACACACATAAATGATTGATAAAATCGATAAGCTTTTCTTGGTCCCCTACTTATCCCAACTAAGATCATGAACTTTTTAAACCTTGCCCGTCAAGGGCTTCAACATTCCTTTGATAAGACGTCGGCCCAATTAGTATTATACACCTTTGGAATCTTATAAATTTCTTTTACAAAAATTGGACCAAAAGTTTTCACATTTACAAGAACACTTTATACGTGTATAAATGTGTCACCACTATTTTTTACACCTACAAAAATTGATATTAACCACAATGTCCTTATCTCTGAGGCTCGTTGAATAAATAAGAATAACATAAAAAAATGTCAACATATT
Organism: Sechiopsis laciniata; assembly: GCA_037833695.1. NCBI lineage: Eukaryota > Viridiplantae > Streptophyta > Magnoliopsida > Cucurbitales > Cucurbitaceae > Sechiopsis > Sechiopsis laciniata. Next base: position 8,500 of record JBBMKA010023678.1, on the reverse strand, counting down.
TTGATTTAACCTTGATATATTCTATAATATTTCTCATATAAAATCTTGACGGTAGGTGGTACAATGATCAAAGACTTGATCTTTAAAGATGTGCTCCTTTCAAAGTTTCAAATTTGGGAATCCGTTATTGTTCTTTTAGAGACAGGTGTGGTTACTCCACGATAGTAGAGTGAAGTTCTGAAATTCAAAATAAATAAATAAATAAACCTTGACCATAAATATATTTTTTTTTATACAATAATATTTAGGAGGATTTGAACCTACAATTTCATAAACGCTAAGTTATACAAAATTTCGCTAAAGTTCTATTCTAAATTGAAAACATAGATATTGATAGTTATGTTGTTTATTATTGCCTTCAAAATATTTTCTTCCTAATCAAAGCTTGAAAACCAATTCTTTGGTAAACAAAAAAATTGTCCACACTTAAACTTTTTATCCTATGCTTTTAAAGAAAAGATTCTTAAGAAATTGACATCGAAATAGACATCAATAAACTTTACATTATAAATTGAGTTATTATTTCAGGCAATTAATCTATAGTAATTAATAATGGATTAACAATTATCAAACATTAATCCGTTTTTTTTTTTGCCAACAAAAATATAACTCTACTGTTAAAAAGTATATTTAGGACAAAAGGAACAAGTTTAAATTCATCCACCCATTATAATTGAACTAAAAAATTAGTCCCTTTCCAACAAAAAAAAATGAAGATTATATAATCAAGGTTGATCTACATGATGAAATTAAAATAGTTGTAGTTGATGGCAAATTTACATTAATAATATTAAATTTAATTATTGAAAATTTATGATAAATGATCAATTTTAAAGTTTCCTTATCTATAAATTCTTCAATTTTAAATTTCCATATTTTTTTAAATTTTGGATACAAATATAAAATTTCAAAAAAAATAAACACATTTGCAAATAGTCTAACAAACGCTATATTATTTATACACTATTAGCCAAATTATTTAAAAACTAATAATAAGACTTCAATTTCTTTGTGTACAACGAAGCCCAGATTACAATAATTGGGCCGAAATCTTTTAGCCGCCCATTACTCTAAATGGGCTATGGATTCCAGGTCCAAAACCCACCTCCACTTTCTTCTTCTTCAAGCTCAAGAAAACCTCCTCGACGGAGAACTGAACAATTACAAAAACTTGAGTGTTCAATCTCACCGGAATCTGTGTTTTTTTCTGCGATAATGGAATTTTTTCTCGAAGAAGGAAAGCAACTCCATGGCCAGTGCTCCACTCTTGTTCTGGTTCGTTCTACAATTTTGCTCAGCGTTTATATTTCCGTCGTTTTCATTTCCTGATGATTTTTTAATTGTGTTAGTTTCGAGTGGTTTGAATGTTTTCTGAAGTTCATGGAAGATTGAAAGGATAACGGAACCATTTTCCATGCGTTTGGCTAATTGCTAATTGTTTATAGAGAGAATCAAAAAAAAGGACGAGGGTTTATGTGGCTGATTGTGTTGAGCGAAATTGAAAATCAGCTGCTACTGTGCCATGTGATTTGATGAGTTGTTTACTTTAGATTTTCTCGTTACGTAATTTTGTTATGTTTTTGCAATAAGTTCTTGCTTGTGGTCGTTGTCTATTTTTGTAAAGGTATTTGCTTAGCGTTGTGAGCTATTCTCTGTGTTATTGTAGCGTAAATAGATAACATCAGCTATCTAAGCTCGATTAGCGGAGATATTAGTCTATAATTCCTTTCATGTTCTTCCTAATCTGCATTTTCTTAATGCGAACTCCAGCAGTGAAGCTTATTTTTCTACAATTAACTGAGACACGACCACGATTCATTCAAATTCCAGATTGCATCCTGCTCAGTGTTCAACTACAGGCACACAAAACAACCCTTAATCAATTTTCTCTTAAGAATTCGGTATTAGGATCCCTTTGTCAACCCTTTCCTGCAAACTTGACCTGAACACTTACAATGATATAGGCCATCTAGATATCTCGATTGTGTTGGCACGCAGAATGTGTGTATATTATTACTTTCACGTACACATATAATTGACAGTGATGTATTGGATACATATTGAGCTTTTAGACACGAACTTGATGGGCTTTTTAGTAAATAGAAAGTTCCAAAATGTTCAATTGAACATTCTCAAGAGAACAGATGCGCGAAGTTGCTCGACCCTCTAACTTAATAATAATATTTCGATATCAAAATTTACACATTACATCTATCTCATCCTCACCTGGTGTAGTGGGTAATCGTATCCAGAAGGACAATTTAACTTTCACAATGGAAAAGTTCAGCGATGCAGTTTTGAAACACCAAGCACTGTTGGATTTGTAGAAAGAGAAAGCTAGCGAAGTTAGTAGTATTCTACTACAATCACGTTTATAGTTACTATCAGCCTCAGATTCATAATACTCATGTCCATATTAGCCACCTTACACACTGCAGATTGTAGTTATGATATAGACCCTTGGAGATATTTCTGATATCAATCTCAAAAATCTCTCTCTCCTTGCTAAGTGGACATGGAGATATTGTACTGATAAATATGCTTTTTGGAGAAATGTCAATCTGTTTAAAATTGGTGGAATCAAATCCCATCTCTTACCAGGCACCAAATGTCTTCATGCTGCTCGGGGCCCAGGGAAGGATATTGTTATTATTGATAAAGCAAAGTTCTTAGTTAGTCACCCAACATGTGAAGTATAAGATTGGCCGAGGCATTTCCACCTTTTTTTTGGGTAGATGTCTGAATTGAATCTCTAAAACTAAAAGAAAATTTCCCTAGCCTCTACCATTTAATCACGAACAAGAAAGGCTTGTCAGTAGCTGCTGAAATCTTTGGGCTCTAGATCCTTAAAATGAGCCCTACTGGTTGTTTATGGCTTTGGAAAGGCATATCATTATGTAAGTAAATTTGTGCGCAGCCACTACTAGTTTGAAATTTCGTTAAAACTAGTAGTGCTTGCTCATTCTGACACTGACAAGCATGCGAGTTGCTTTAGACATTATTCTTTTTGTTTATAATGTAAAAAGGCAAGAAGAGCTCTGAACTTGGCATGCAGACATTAGTTTCAATGTATTTTCTAAACCTCAGAAAGTAGCTATCAGTTTATATTTAAACTAAATTATGTATTTTTTGGTTATTGATTCATTCAGCCAGCATTGTCAATTGGAAATGTGGGGCAATTAGCAGTGGATCTGTTGGTTTCCTCAATGAAAGCAGCAAGAATTGGTTATTTGGATGACCCTTATGTTCTGCCTTGTATTGGTAATAATGCTTATGACCCACTTCCTCATGGGGAGCTTGCCCTCCCTCTCGAAGGTAAGTCTTGCTTGACAGTTGACAGTAATTATTATTAAAATTTCTTGAAGTGGTATTGGAATTTATAATTTCAACTCTAACTTTGATCTATCAACTTCTTCTGTCTTCAACCACTTTCCGAGAAGACTTGAGTGAATTTATTTTCATTTTATGAATCAACTTCTAATGCATTGACCCTTGTTCAAGAAGACTTGAGTGACTTTTTGCATTAACCTTTACTTTTACATTTGTTTTCAGTTTATGAATCAACTTCTAATGCATTGACCCTTGTCCAGCAAAGGTCGCCTGTGATCAAGGCAAGTTCTAACATCCCAGCCGTATTTACATATTTTTCAAAATTATCCATGTACTTTCCTTGCTCATTATTCTCACTAATTGTGTATAAAAAAGTATACAATGCTTATGCCTTGTAAAAAGGTATATAATTCCTTTCAACGAGACTTTGAACTTTGGAAAATTTCTGCAGAAATTCATAAATAAGTATTTTACTCTTATCTTTTTTTACGATAGGATATAAAAACCTTTGGTAGATTTATGAAAAATTATAAAAATCCTATCGAAACTTTACAAAAAGCTGCGTCACTGCGCAATCAAACTCAAAGTGGGTAGTTCATAGAAACAAAGTCTAGGGGGAGACAATGGCTTCAAAATAAAAGCAGTATAGATCATAGATTCTTGGAGATCACCAAATGATCGATGTGTAGCTTTTCTTCTATCTTGAAAGTATGTGAAGGTGGAGCCATGAAGACTGATGGGAGAAGATGAGACAGGTCTTGATCGTAGAGGGGTGGATTGGAGGGGAAGGGTGGAGAGAGATAAGAGAGAGGGTGGGGAGAGAGAATCCTTGTATTTTACTCTATCTTGAATAATATTCATATCATATCATCTCGAAGTATTAATTTACTTTTAGAATGCAGTTCCAGTATTTCCAATACAAATTAACTTCAGAGAGTTAGCATAGCAAGGGAAAGATATTAGTCTATTTAGTGCTATCCCTTTTTCTTTTTGTTATCTGAAGGAGATGGTAAAACTGCTTTCGATTATGTTTTTGTTACTTCGGTGGCATCAATAATAAGTTTATTTAAATCAAAATATGATTTGTTCGAACAGGGTAAAATGGTGGATTTTGGAAAGAACTTGGCCGATTTTATTGCAACTTGTGGGATGAAGCATGTTGTTCTGCTTTCTAGCTTAGATTTTGGAAGGTGGCAACAAATTGATACGTCAAGGTATTTTTTTTGGTACCTTCTTTAACATATGTTTGATCCGTACATTTTGAAGGTTCATTTACAGTCGACAGAATCATATTTTGTCACACGAGTGCAGTGAAGCGTTTTTTCATAAAAACCAAAGCAACTCTCACCATAAATATCGCTTGTCAAATAGGGTTATGATTTTAGGTCTGTAAAGCATCTTGATGGGTTGTTTTTTGCTGAAACTATTAGCTTTCATAAGTTACTTGTAAAATATTTGAATTCCATTGCCCGTTCTTTGCACACAGCAAGGCTGACCAATTAACTGTCATTCCTTACTTGTTACTTTGGCCTTTGGATGCATATCAGTGGTTCGTCGATACATTATCTTTCTAGCACCAATGATGACGGAACCGATGACAACTGTGAACAACTGGGATGGAGAAGACTGCCGGAATTTGACCCAGAGCAGTTGCGATGGAAATACCTTAGCACTTTAACTGAAGCCAGGGCTACACAGGAAGATGACCTGCCTTTCGATGAGGAGTTGGAGGAAGGAGACTACCTCCCAAGTCTACCATTTGCCTCTCTCTTCACTTTTTTGAAGGTATAACCTTGAAACTTCATCATTAACTTCAGACATGAATGTTTTTCATTATAATTTTCTATTCAAGAAGATTTGTTCCCAAGAATGACACTTAATGTTTGTTATGGTGTCAAGGCCAAAGGTGTAAAGGTCACCTGCTTACTATGCTATTGTTCAGAAGGAGACAACATACATGATGCTTCAAACTTGGCAGAGGCAACAGTCAAACTTCTGGGTCCGAGTCCTAGTAATTTCTTGTCTTGCCATTATTTTCGTAACCAATTTATTAGTAGTCAGCATTAATCATCTTACTTCTATGATTTCAAAGTCCCATCTCTTAGGGTTCCATTCAATTTTGCATGATGTGGTGGTACCAAAAACCTAGGAAATAATTTTTTGTGGATTTCTTTTGACATCTAAATGTTATAGGGTCAAACAATATATCTTGTAAAAATAGTCGAGGTGTGCGAAGATGACCTTGATACTCACGGATATAAAAAAAAAGTAGTCAACTTGAATCATCTTACCTCTATGACTTCAAAGTCCATCTCTTAGGTTTCCTTTCTATTTTGCATGATGTCGTAGTACGAGTACCAAATTTTTTTATTTCTCTGGCATTATCTTTCTATACCTACTTACTAGTTACTACATCACACAACACTCATTTATCACTTCAAAACTATTAGTTTACACTATGCAGCTGGTTAAGTATTCACTGTTTCTCTCTTAATCCCTTTCGAATACACGCTTTCCGAAAAAAACAATTTTCTTGAAGCTTTCTTTCTATCTTTCGAACTGAACTCTCATCACAAAAAAAAGGGTTTGTGGAATCTAACTTAACAGCTGAAGTTTACTGTAAAGTTGAAGATTTTACTTAAAACTTGTCTGTCCCATCTCTTCTTGTTTTGTATTTAGGTGGCAAAGACATTGTATGGGCAGTTCCATTTTCATGGAAATCTGTTTATGGACCACCACCAGATATGTCCATCTTCTAGGCAAGGATGGGTTGATTGACTCAATAATTCTATGGATACAGTTTTCTAATTTTGTTGCCTGAAGTGCCAGTTGAAGAAATTGATCTGTAAAGTAGATGAAAATACCTCTGAAATTCTATTCTTGTAACAGGTAAATGTTTCTGCCTTTTTGGTTAGTTAATTATTCTACTTCAATACATTTGAAATCAGAAATTGCCTGTCTTGGAGAATATAGTTAAACAGTAATTGCAGATCCAAGTATAATTGAGATAAAAGTACATTGATTTGTTATTTGAATATGTACTTTTCTTAGCTCTACTTATTTGTTGGATACAAATGTATTGTAGGTGTAACGACTCAACTTCTACTATATGCATATATATATATATATATAAAGAACTTTCGAAAATAAAGAAGTCCAAGTGAACATTCAATGATGAGTAACTGATGTTTGCTGTTAAAAGAACTTTTTTTTTCTCCTTCAAGAAGCATGCGCATGCGTCTTTACTTGGGGAGGATTTCTTTTGTCCAAGACTTAATAAGTCGTAGTAATAACTAATAAAAAGATTGGATCAGAAAAGAATCATTCAAATTTAAGCGATGGATGTATATTCGTCAGAGCAACTTACATGATGTCGCCGAGATGTTGTCACCACAAACTTTGTAACATCTTCTTTCCCATCGTGCGATGACATCACAACACTCTTCATTAAAGATGTTCATTTTTCTTGTGGGATCCATTCTTAAAATTTTTAGTTATATTTTATTTATTAAGTTATAAACGAATGCACGAGGACACCTTGAACACAACTACAAAAGCAAAGAACTTCATGTTATAAGATCTGTTTAGATATGAGTTTATGATTTGTATTAATTGATATGTAGTATAAACTTGAGTATGAAAAGTGCATATAACTTGGGTACTCCATCGTAGACTGTAATAAATTTTATTGCAGTTGAAATTCAATAAAATGTTAATATAATAAAAATAAATAAAATATTTAGAATAAAAAAAAACTAATAACCATCCATTAAAAAAATTAAATATCGTTTTGAAAAAATACGTGTCCGTTTAATTTAGCAAATAATAACATGTGTCTGTATTCGGAAGGGAGATGTTTTTTTTTTGTTTGAAACCGGCAGTTGATGTTTTAAAATAATTGGATTTAGATTTGGAAATCTCAATAGCATCTACCTTCCGAATACAGTGTTATAGTTTCATTTTCAAACCTATCATTTTCAATATTTAAATAATAAATTACCTTTTTTAATTGCAATTTCCTCGGGCCTGGTGCAAATTAATTGCAATTATTGTCTAATATAAAAATCAGTCATTAAGATATCAAAACAAAAAATAAAGCAATAATTACTAAAAAACAAAATTGTAAGAATGGTTCTAAGAAGTTTTTTTAAAAGTACAAAAGGGATGGTTCCTTCCAAGTGTGATGACGGATAAAAATGGGGAAAGTTATGTTAATTAAATGATTAACATATCTGAGATCAATCGTGAGTTAAGACATTGAAGATGGGTTTTCATTTTATTGACTTATATGGAAGTTTTAAAGGTGTGAAAGGCCTATTTTGCCCTTTAAAGTGAACTCTCATTAAAATTAAAAAAAAATAATAATAATTAAAAAAAAAATGGTACTTAGCTTTAATCATTCAATCATCAAAGGTTGTTTGGTCTTCGTTATGAATAAATATCAGTTAGTGAGTTCATCATTTCATTTCGCTCTGTGCTTTTTTCATGCCATTGGTTTTCAATATCTCTATTTTGATTCATTTTTTTTCTTTTGTGATTTCTATATATTGATTCATCTTCTCTTTCGTCATTTGTTCATTGTTTTTTCTTTGTTTCATCGTCGAAGATGTAGAAGAAGATGATCGAAGAGGTGGGAAAACTTTTATGTCCCTTGATTGGTGCCACCAAAATTTGAGCAATCCATTATAAAAATTCGTGCTTTCTTGAAGCAGCCAAGCTTATAATTTACTGGCTTGATTTTCATTTTTTGATTTCATTTTGTTTGTAGCTTATATATATATATATATATATATATTAAAAAAAAAAAAAAAAAAAAAGTCCCTTTGAATGTGAAATGAATCATTGTTGATGGCATTGCCCACCACAACCACGAGCTACAATTTCAAGAGAGTTATTATGCTTCATTATATGTATGTTATAGGCACGTAGAGATTTATGTCGAGGATGATGTTTTTTTTTTTTTTTTTTTAATGTGTAGAATGTTGAAGCCCTTGAGCACTTGAGTTGTTACCATTTGCTTTTGAGTATAATTGTGTTTGAAAACTTTCTTTTAGTTGTTAGTATGATTGAACTTTGTTTCTTGGTGCATTAATTGTTAAATATTAAGGCCCAAATAACATTAAGACCTAAAGAAGAATCTAGAAACTATGGGCCAAAGAAAACTCTAGAT
>JBBMKA010023668.1:0-27330 GCA_037833695.1 Sechiopsis laciniata | reverse complement strand
CGAGACTACCCCTGAAGGCCAAATTACCAAAATACCCCTAGAAGCTCAAACTGCCCTAACGACCCAACCAAACAACCAAATCATCAAACGAACAAACCTGGGGAACCTGAAAGGAAAACTAGGCCGTTACAATTTCGACGTGTTGATTAATGAAATACTCCTTTAGCACGTAAAAACTCATTTAAATATGCTTCGAAATATTCAGTTCCATTATCAGAATGTAGAATACTGATTTTAGTTTTAAATTGGTTTTCAATCATGTTATAAAATCGAATAAAAACCTCCTTAACATATGATTTGTTAGAGAAAAGATACACCCAAGTTAAACGAGTGTGATCGTCAATAAAGGTAACGAACCATCATTTACCATTTTGAGTTGCAACCTTAGATGGTCGCCAGACATCTCTATGTATCAAGTAAAATGGTGCAGAAGCTTTACAAAGTTGAGGCAAATAAGTAGAATGATGTTTTTTTTGCAAAAGTGCAATTTTAGCAATGACAAGTAGAACAATCAATTCCTTTAAAAAGTTTCGGAAACAAATACTTCAAATAGAAAAAAACTAGGATGTCCTAACCTATAATGCCAAAGCATTAAAGTTTCTCTAACAGATAAAGAACTAACACTACTTAAGCCTTGAACTTTTTTATGACTTGGTGACGCTTCCTCAATGTAGTATAGGCCATCAAGCATCCTAGCACGTCCAATCATCTTCCCCGAATCCTAATCCTGCAAAACACAATTTGATTCATAAAAAAGTAACACGACAGTGAGAATCTTTAGAAATTTTACTAACTGATAGTAAGTTACAGGCTAGTTCATGAAGGACAAATCGTAAAGTAAGATGAGATGATAGATTAATAGTTCCTTTTCATGCAATGGATGAGAATCTACCATCTACTATTCTAATTTTCTCATCGCAATATAATGGAGAATAAGGTTTGAAGTATTTTGAGCAACTAGTCATATGATCAAAGGCTCTAGAATCTATAATCCACGGAGATGAAGTAAGGTAAGAGAATGCTTGAGGATAATTACCTGTTTGTTCCAAAGAAGCACGAGGATTACCAGATGTAGAAGTGGTCTTTAGCAGCTTCAAGAGTTTATCAATTTGCACTTTATTAAATAGACTGGATTCAGCAACATTAGCACTTATAATTGGTTGGTGTGTAGATTTTTCACCGTTTCTAGTGCTCTTCGAATTTCCAGGTTTGCCATGAATTTTCAAGCAATTTTCACGAGTATGTCATGGTTTATTGCAGTGATCACACCAAACACGAGGCTTGTTCACTTGTTCTAAGGCCTTGAGTGTAGTAGTTTTAACTACAAGGGCTAAGCTTTCTATCGAATCGACAGATTTCTTGCCAATCATCACATTTCAACGACTTTCTTCCTTGCATACTTACAAAAATACTTCATTTATAGTAGGGAAAGTAGTCTTACCAAGTATTCTTCCACGGACTTCATCAAATTCAACATTGAGACCTGCTAGAAACTTGTAAATGCAACCATCTTCAATGATTTTCCTGTATTGTTTTTTTATCTTCTATACATTTCCATTCATATGTATCAAAGAGATCAAGATCTTGCCACATCCTTTGTAGAGAGTGAAAATATTGAGTGACAGAGTTCTTTCCTTGTTGTATGTCACTTAATTTGAGATTTAACTCAAAAACTTGTGACTTATTTCCCAGATCCGAGTACATCTTTGTGACGCTGTCCCATAGTTCCTTTGCGGTAGTGTAACACATATAGTTACAACTTATCTCTTCCACCATGGAGTTTACCAACCAAGTCATGACCATGGAGTTTTCAGCATCCCACATGACAAACGAAAGATCATCTTTTGTAGGTGCTTTCTTATCTCCAATAAAATACCCAATTTTTCCTTGTCCACGAATGTACATCCGAATACTTTGAGACCAACAAAGAAAGTTGTCTCCATTAAGTCGAATAGTCGTGATTTGGATTGTATGGCTATTGAGATGACTACGGTTTTCTATTACTTTAGCAATAGAGAATTTATTCTCGGACATTATTACTAAAAAAAAATCTCAAAAAGAGAACTCAGATCTAAAATAGCTTAATAATCAACCTTACAGATCTTGAGAAACAGATGCCAAATTTTAGTAATCAGCCACATAAGTAAATTTAATAAGCCATTGAAGTAGATTTAATAAGCCACTAAAATATGTTTAATAATCCACTTAAAATAGGTTAATATTCAGCCACAAGAAAACTCCAACAATTTTTTTTTAGCCACTGGTCACTTTTAGTCAAATAGGAGTCAAACAACAACTCAGCAAATTTAAACCCACGGCAAAATAATGATAGGAGTCAAGTAGCAGAAAACCCATGAAAAAATTGAATCGCAAAAACAAACCCATGACAAAAATGAATTGCAAAAAAACTCAGACTTCGGACAGAGATGTTTGCGATCTTTAGGCGTGATTTACCAATTCGATCTTGGACTGTCGGCACTCTTTATTGGATGCAAAGAGGTTTTCGACAATTTCTGTTAGGTTAGCAGTGCACCAATGAGGTTTTTGGCTGGGTTTTTTGAAAGAACTAAAAATTTCCACTTTTTTTTTTTTTTTTTAAGAATTTTTGTTTGGCTCTAATACCATGTGCAAAATACAAGAGTGGAAATGCTTTCTTTCATATTATTGAATGGGAATAAAGGTACTTTAAATAGAAAACCTCAATATACACATATGGCATAAATCATACAATATGGAATAAATCCTATACATTAATTCAATGATATCAATTGAATCAATTAGTAATTAATACAAAATAACCAACAATAGTTGTCAATCTCGTCGTGTGTTTTAAGGTATGAATTTCGTGATTTCCACAATTTGTCTCATAACTGTCTCGTTAGTCAACTTTCGCTTCTTCACTTGATTATTTTCTTATTTGCTTGTGTGTGACTTGGCGTCTTTTCCAAACTGCTACTGTAGCATGATTTAGCTCCGCATCGTTCTTCACTGCCCGCATGGTCTGATCGAATTCTCTGCTTCGCATTAATCCTTTCCATTTTGCATAGCTTGATTCATCCTTCGCTCTGCATCGAAATTCCTGTAAAACCATTGATTAGCATAAATCATTCTCAAAATAAGCATTTTAAGTACAATTTCAGCGTTTTAGCACTATAATGAATATTTCTCCAATTATTCCTCTAATGCATACGCTTTAGCCTTTTTCACCTTTTATTCTTTATTTTCACTTCTTTCGCATTAGCTTTTTCTATAATAATACCAAACAATGACTCTAAAATTTCATAAATATAGGCTCCATTTGAGAGTCATCAGGCTTCATTTCGACGTATCCTAACAAGGAAATTTAGCCGTAGTTTGGGGGAGATCGCAGTAACTTTTTTCAGGAGCAATATTGTTCACAGAGAGAATACGGCACAAGGAACCATACATGGGAATCTGGGCATCATGAACCTGGGTATCCAAGGTACAAGCATGAAAAATCTCTAAAGGACGTGATCATGGAAGAAGATATACTACAAAAGCACCGCAATTAGATGATAGAAAATGGTATCATTCGAGCACCCTAAGAACAAAAATGAGAGTTAGAACCTTCTCTAGGAGAAACACTCGGAGAAAGCATAGCCAACAGAGAAGTTACAACATCGAACAATACATTTCTAATGGCCTAAATACTTAATGAGGCATTAGTAGATGAATTCCACTATGAGACAGAACTTTCATGGAAAGATTTTAGGCTAGCCATGATCAAGCGAGATGAAGAGGCCATAACCTTAAGGCGCTCAGCAGAATACAGAGACCAAAGGATGCGATATCAGCAATAGGAAGAAGCTTGGCCAAGGTTTGCCACGCTAGCGATTCTAGAAGCTGACAATAAGGGAGTAGTTGATACGGAGGAAAAAGTTGTAAGTGACAGCAACAAATATTCCAGTAGTGGTACCGTGCAAAATATAGGTGACGAAAGACAAAGTGAAGACAAAAATCCTTCAACCATCAGCTTTGTGCAGGATAAACCTACACCTGTGAAAGAAAAAGAAAAGTATCAACCCACCAAGAAAGAGGTGATGGAGCAAGCATTGAACTAAACTGAAGATAGTTTCAAAAGCAATGGACCTCTAGAAATTATGCAAAACACTTTAAATTATTATGTCTTCAAGAATCCAAGCAAGAGATCATTCGAAAATCTGACGAGAGGGAAATACAACAGGGCTAAAATGTACGGCACCTTTACCTACTAGAAGCAATTTTGGTAGGAAGACACCTCATAAGGAAGAACTATGGAGCCAAAACCAACCAGGCTATTAAAGATGGTGCAATAAAGAAGATCATTGTATGGCTAAAGGTAAAGTGTGTATAAAGCATTCCTGGAATGCAAGACTCGGAGCATGCACAGTCAGTATACATTAATTTACCTCTGAGCATTTACAATTTTTTAATATTTCTATTTTATTTTACTATAATAGATTTCTTTTTATTAGTTTGTTAGGATAGTTTAATGTTTGTTTTTCTTTAGTTTCAAGTTAAGAAAGCGAGTAGGTATCGGGACGCGAAGTTGAATAGGCGATAAGAAGGATGAACAAACAGCAGCCTAGACAGGAAGCGATAGAAGCAGTGCTTATAACACCCCACAAATCTCCACCTAGTTACAAAGAACACTATATCCAATCTATGATTCAAGTATGATTTACATCCAGAACCCAAACGAATAGTTTAAAGTACATGACCTACTCAACATTGTAAGTAAGAAAGAACACACACTAACCTATACTTCGAAACTAGAACTCATACAAACTATGTGCTCATTCCTAGATTCTAAAGCCAAAATAATAAGCTCAACCTGTCGTACCTTATAAGTGTCTCATCAATGCTCCACGAGGAATACCTGCTACAACACAACATAGGAAAAGATATACACCACAATCATTACATACAAGGATAAAATACATAGAAAGTATGTTTCCTTCAACAAATAGCACAACTCACACATAAATATTCCCACCCCACGACGATTGGATCAATCCTTTCTAAGCCTATCTAAGCCAATCACATATCTCCAAGTTCCCATAAAATCCAACATCCTAACTAAAACCCTTTCATTTAGAGGTTATAAGCAACCAATAACTCACATTTCTTTGCTCCACAACCTAACAAATACTCTACACTTTCATATTAACACCACAACTAAGAACATCTCACCAACTCCATTTCCAACAGCGCAACAACCACAACCATGTCACCACAAACACCTGTTCAAATATTCCCCTTTTAATATTTACAATTGAATGTTTCAGATAAACCTCCACTGTCTTTGCCACCCATAGCTCATCTGCTAGCATTTACATATCATAGCCCAACTTTTCTTTTCAAAGAAAACATATCACCCACATATAATTCAATTTAAGGTAACAAATACAACCCCATTTACCAAGTTGCTACTATTCCATGAATATAATTTCATTCCAAAAATCCTTCACCCTTTAATTTCCACAATCACATACCCATTTTCTCCTTCAAACAAAACCTTAATCTTGGGTACATTTAGTATTGGAATTCTAGAACGTCCTCACCTATTGGTGTCGTGGAACCTCTATGTTACATTGCCCAAATTCGATTGTTTCTGCCCTTCATTCTAAGATATTTTGTGCTTCACTGCTTCCGACTCTCGACTACGAAACCCACTAGCCTCCTACTGCCATCGACAGGCTACATCAAGCTCGGCCACCCCACTTGCTGTTAGAAACCCAGCCGCACGTCACTTTCCTCTCTCTCTTTTCCTCTTTTTTTTTTTTTTTTTTTTGTTCTTCTCCCCTTCTTCTGCGAAAATAAGAAGGCCTTTGGCAAAAACACCCTAAACGACGTCACTTTATTTTCCCCTCCCCTTTAACTTACACTTCCCCTAACTCCCCTTGGCTGGCACCCACTTTCTTTTCCTTTATGTTCTTCAAATTGTAACAAACTAATACATAAATATATACTAAAAGAACGGACACATATGCTAAAAATATGGGTTTTACAATCCTCTCCCTCTAAATGAATATTTTGTCGTCGAAAGTCCTGGAACCGCGATCTAGCTTTTATTATAGCCGGGCACCCTACTTAATTGATATTTCTAGAATAAAATTACATCCCAAAACCTAACAGTAATTTTCAGTGCCCAGCTTATATGTACACACCCATTCAAAAGAAAAACTAGATCTAAACCATCTTAACACCATGTCTAGAAAAGAACAAAATCAAATGTATAGCCAATTGAAAACATTTATGCACCTTGTCGTTGATCATCACGAAAAAAAAAAAAAAAAAAACTACATATCATTATAAAGCATCAACGCCAAATTCAACTTAAAACAATCAACACGACATTCCTTGACACTTTAAACAAAATCGACGATACTACCACGCACATACATTTTCGGATATTTACACAAACCATACTCGTCAACCTCGCTTGATCACCCTTTTTTCGATCTACTGTTTATAACAATCCACCACGAAACTTCTTCCATACTTTCAATCTTATGCCCACACTCACATTGTACCAGATCGGACTTTCCATTTTCTCTCATTAAAATTACTAGCAACCTAATGGAGATTTTCCCCACCATCTCAACATTCACGCTCTGACTTGCCTCGAGTATACCACATTGATCTACCTTAGTCTTTTAGACTAAAGAAATTCCCCACTTCCTTGAAATGGTTGCTCTTTCTAATCCCTCGACTTATAGGCCAGCCTACCTACATGTTATTTCCTCCCCAACTATCTTCCAATGGCAACTATACATCATTATATTCAATAAGAAATTATCACCTTATATTTTTTGTACACCGAGCCTTGTTATACACCTAACTTAATTAAACGACAAAACTTACATCTCACACTTTTATTCAAGTAACATTTAAGCAGCACACATAACGCACTTATGTTCAAGTATGAGTTCGTATCACATTTGCCTTCGAGTTACATTCAAGAAACACATATAACACACTTATGTTCAATTTTAAATTCATACCTAGATATCCTTCCATTTCACAGTAGGTGAACTCTTGTCCCATTTACTTCCCAATTTATATATATCACACTTATCTTCCTATTTATCCTTCAAAACCAGCCTCACAAATCCAGTTACACTAAAAATCTCACTCCACAACAACTTAACAAAAGTCTCGCTAATAAGCAAACAATATTTCAATTCAACATAGTATCTCAATATAATCAAATTCACTTGCCACCTATAATAAAAGTGCATTATCACACGAAAATCTTCTTTTGACTATCTTCTCACCTAGTATTGAAATGGCTCCCCTGCAATGTTATCTGAATCCAAATGCTCATATGCCCCTCACACAATAAACACATACCTTGTATGTTAACTTTCACATCAAGAGTCTATAAACCACTTATACATGCTTCCCCCACAAGAAATTTGGGGTTATCAATAATCTGAAGGGTGGACCGGATATGAACCCATCAGCGTTTAAGACTGAATATAATTATATCGATCCAACACCTCGAACCTCCCACCTTACTAACATAAGGTCCATTGCCAACTCACCCCTTTAGATTAACTTACCCCACACAACATCTAAACTTGTTGCTTGGATAAAATCCGACAGGATTCCTCTTTTACATTTCGTTGCTGTCCACCGCGCTGGATGTTTGTTCCATCTAATATCTTACCGACACTCATTGTTCCTCCTTTGCCCGATAACCTCAAAGTGCACTACACATGCTTTTTGCTCCTTTGATAGGCTTGTGTGGTTCTTGTTTATGTACCCTTAGCACTTTAATACTTTTGGTACCATCCCTTTTTCCTAAATAAACACCAAAGTACCAAGTTGAGATTTCCTCTCTAACTTAACCTACTTCACTCATTTTCCATTCATTTACCACATGTAATCCCAACTCTACCCATAACATGTTTTCAACACGTTGACATTCTTAAATCCACCTCACCATTTGTCTCTTGTATCAACATATACCCACCTGTATTTAAGGTTCAATACCTCTCACCCATCAAACCTCTCTACAAAACTTGATCGACGTGCTCTCTCTAACTCATTAAGCACATAAAAAACATTCTTCGTATTCGTACACTCTACGCATCAGGTGCATACACAGCTCACTAGTCCACCATTGTATTTTGAGTACATAGAGAACATGCCACCTCTAAGTCTATCTAAGAATCAAGGTTTCAAAATTGAAACGAAATGTCCAATCATCTCATTGATCAACTTGCAACTCGTGCCACTGCCTCATTCTTTAAGTTCAATTCCTCCACCGGAATCCATTAACCTTATCAAAATTATATCTTACGCTGAATACGTTCTTTATTTGGATCCATACCACAACCCTCACTTCACACTATTAGGATGACTTGAAGCTCTCAAGCCATCACCTACAACCAACAAATTCATAGATGCAACTTTATCCTTTCCCGTCTACAACCTCACTCGCACTTAAGTCAAGAGATAGTTGGCTTTCACTGAAATTTTCACACAATATGAATTCTCGATGGGTTTTCCTTTAGAAGTTCCCTATCACACTTATCTACCATTCAAGGACCATTTTGCATGCATTTTGTTTCATTCTCTCTAGTATAAGTACATTTGAACAGATGACAGAGCACAACACGATCTTTATACTCCTACACCCACCCATCAATTCAAGAGTGATAGAAGAAATTACTTGGTTAAGATACCTAGTTGCTCTCTTACCCTACGTACTTGGAGAAGTCAGATTTCAAATTAATCTTGGGTACATTTAGTATCGGAATTCTAGAACTTCCTCACCTGTTGGTTTCGTGGAACCTTAGGTTACATTGCCCAAATTTGATTGTTTCTACCCTTCCTTCTAAGATATTTTGTGCTTCGCTGCTTTCGACTCTCGGCTACCAAACCCGCTAGCCTCTTACTGCCATCAACGAGCTACATCAAGATTGGCCACCCCACTTGGTGTTAGAAACTCAGATAGAATGTTTTGGGTAAACTTAGGATGATTGAGGGCTTGAGGGTAGTAGTTCGAACCGTAGGCATTAATCTCTTGGAAGGCCGAGTTTTTAGTCTGGTAGGGAAGGGCATATTATCAGTAAGGAAAGTGTTTTAGCAAGTCTACGACTCTAAAATTTGTATGATAAAAGTTGATGTGCTTAGCTTGTGACGAAATTTTGTTTAATTAGACTGCAATATTGAAAACATTGTTGAATGTATTCATTTAAAAGCATTTAGACGGAAATTTCCTTGCTCATTAATATAGGGAGCATTACTCGGGACGAGCAATGATTGAAGTTTGGGGGTTTAATTGCTCTAAAATACAGCGTTATTTAGGCTAATATCTTAATATATTCTAATGGTATTTGTGCATTAATTAAATGAACTTCTGAGTTAGAGTAGCATTAAGATGAAATTTATATAAATAAGATGCATGTATGATTTATGAGCTTAGATATAAAAGGCTGGGGAAATTAGTGCATTCTAGAGTAAAATATGGATGCTGAATGATTTTCATACTTAAATGCCAAAGATCCCACACTTTGCTAATTTATTGCTATATCTATAGGATTTGGGAATATGGTTAGCATCTTATTCAAAGAAGAAGTAGAAGGTTAGAATGTGCATCAAGATGCTTTGGAGGTTGCAGAACCGTGGGATCTTCCAAACATATTCGCGAAGAAATTAGCAACATTATTAGCATCGCATCCAGGGGAATTTGGAATGCTAAAAGTGTCGCGAATTAGAATAACAAAGCGAACAACTGTAGAACTGCGAGATCTTCCAAGTATATTTGCTAAGGGCCAACCAATAAGATAAAAATTTAATGTGGAGCATTGATGTAGAACAACATATCAGATCAGATGCCAAAGCCTTAATAACCAATTAAGGAAATAATCGAATGCAAAGCTGATGCCAACTATTAGATCCCTGGATAGACAAACTACAGTAATCATGACATTCATACCTTAATCAACAAAGACGTGATCAATCAGAGAATATTTGTCGCAAGAATCAGGGGATAAGCTGCAAAGATATGATGCAATAAAAGGCAATAAATCAAATCTAATCCTTGCTTTCCAAGTATCAGATTCCTCAGTCCTCAAGCAACTAAAATCCTATAAATAGGAGAAGAACTAAGAGAAAAAGTGTGCCTGATTTTGGAGTTCTTCTCCTACACTTGGTATTAGGGTTTCAAAGCAAAGTTCGTGTTCTTATTGACACGGAGCCTTGTTCTTCAAGCAGCCGCCACCATTTATAGCTTTCTTGTTTAGCTTTCTTTTTTTTTTCTTTTTTTTTTTTTTTTGCTTTACTCATTTCCAACACCATTGTTACCCTTCGAACTATTCTTGCATTAGAATTAATTTAGTTTTCTTTTGCAATGTCTTTTGCTTATTTCTTATTTATTATTTTCATTAATTTCATGTCTAGCTAAGCATCTTTGGCAAAGGTTAAGGGTGTGGGTTGTAGAAGCATGAACTAGGGTAAAGGGACTTTTTAATTGAAGCATGTTGAATTAGGATCTTAATTAAATAGTAAATGTCAATCGATCAACCACACGCACTAATAGGTTAAGAATCAAAAGAGGAAATAACCTAAGGCTCGTTTGCATGTCCAGTAGGTTATTATTAAGTCTTTCGTACTTTAAATTGGAGTTTAGAAATAAATGCATAACTACTGCATACGTTGCGCCAGATAAGAATTACATTGAGTCGCAATGGAAGTTGGGCTTAATGCGAACAAAAGAGAAAACGAGCGTTTGTTAGGTGAAGTATGACAATTACTACTTATTGTAATTTACTCTAGGAATTGTTAGATGCATCCCATAACCTTAACTCGAGCTGTACTTAGTTAATTTTGCATTTTAGATTTACTTTCATATTTAGAGATTAAACAAAACCAAAAATCCCAACACTATTGTTCTTACTTTCTGTCACGACTCTTAGATTAACTAACTGATTATAGACATCAATCCCTACAGAGAACGATAAAATATAAATACTTATCACTTGCTGCATTTGTTACTGTGCATACTTGTGTGAATACGATTCCAAAGCGTGAGGCTTTAGCAATGAAGTCTCATACTTAGAATTTATCATTAGTTTATTTATACCGCACCAAAAAATTGGATTAACCTCACAAGTGAGTCATGTAATGAACCTCATGACCAATTAATATGCTATGTTGAGTTGAGTTATAAATATGTATGTTCTAGCATGTTTGATCCTGACCTTGTGCATTGTAACTCTGTTGGGGAGTTCTTACTGAGTATTCTCTTATACTCACCCATACTATGATTTTTCCACCAGGTAAATAAAGACATCATCGAGACGGTTAGTTGGGAGATGTTAGAGTGTTCATGGGTGGAGCTTGCTGCGTTTACTTGTTTAGTTGATAGGATAGTTGTTATTTCCTTTGTTACATATTGGCATGCTAGGTCTAGAATTCTTTTATTTCTGTTGAAATGATTTGTTAACTAATGAGACAACATTGATTTTACCGATATTTTTACATTTAAATTGTTTTGTAAATACCTTGGCCAAGGGTTATTAAATTATATTTAAATAAAATGCAACAGGAGCAGTTATATAGTTTGAATTTAAAAATTCAAGAACATACATGTTTTGTAACTGTATTTAAGTTAGCAAGTGGTAGGAATCGTAGTTTGAAATTACAGGTACTTACAAAAACATGTTAGTTCATTCTAAGATACCCTTATCATATTTTATTTGAGATAGGTAGAGGCCACTAGGTGTGTCGTAATGTACTTCGAAACCTAAAAAGTAGTGGAGGCATCCAAGATCTTTGATCTCAAATTCGGTACCTAAGTTACAAATGAGATCATTGAGAGAGTTAGTGTTGTTCCTAGTAAGTATTATATCATCAACATAAATAAGGATGATAGTGATGATAGATGAATTTTTATAAATAGAGAGAGAGAGAGAGAGAGAGAGAGAGAGAGAGAGAGATTTGAACGATAGCACATGAACCCAATGTGTATAAGGTATTATGAAAGCCTTTCAAACCATGCTCGTGGGGCTTGTTTTAACCCATAAAAAGACTTATTGAGTTTGCACACATGATCTGAAAGCTTTGAATGTTGGAAGCCAGGTGTTTGAGTGATAACTCTCAAATAGCGCATAATTTAGGCTGTTCTATTATGCATTTTTCTAAAGTTCGGAAATATTGGAGTTATATTAAGAAATTTACGAATAAAAATTGTAGAAGTCGCACACATCCATTATTTAGCATCAAAAGCACGGCTTTGCATTTAAAGTAAAATTTTTGGATAAAACTGTGCTATTTGTTACATAATGCAGGGAACATAGAATTATTATGCTGGTGAACAAACGAGATGTAAACGACGAAAAGAAAAAGAAATATGATGCATTCACAAGGCAGACGCTTTCGAAGAACCACGCCAACAAGGAAAGTATAGAGGAATCAATCAAGCAATAAAAGGTAGCGTTGATCAAGAAATTCCAGCATTAATAAAAAAATTCCTATAATTATGATGATGTTCTAGCTAACCAAACTTATTAGCCAAGCAAATCAATTCTATATATAGAAAGAAAGAAGTTGCAATCGGGGAGCTGGTCGGTTGGCTAGAAATCGATCTATATCGAAATGCAACTGGTGATGTTCGTAGGAGCCGATGACAAAGAGTGTGCGCATCTTCACAACCGTACTATTTCCAACTGTTATTTCTTTTGTAATTAGGAGAAGATCATAGAATAAGTCATAGATTTGTAGACAATGTTTAGTAATGTTATATCTGAATTTCAATTATCATGCATTGTTCGTTTCTATATTTTATTAAGTCGGAGCTTTGGTAAGAATCTGTTTGTAGAGTGCATATTAAGATTGCTGGTTGTTAGATTTTACACTGCTGCAATTTTTATTCTATGTATGTTTCGATTAGCTACCCACGTTTGCTAGCCTTCAGCGAACTCAGAAGAGGGAGCTATTAGGTGATCCAGTATGCTATAATAGGTTCAATGCGATGTCTCTCACATTGTTAAAGGAGTGAGGAATAACCCTACTTTCGCATGCGTCACCCAGAGCTAAGTATGAATGACAACAGCAAAAGTTGGGTTAGACATAAATCAATAAGTACGATAGTACTTATTAGAATAGGGAAGCATGAAATCTAATTGCCACTAATGCATACTTAGCATCCTCTGCATCCACATTTTTACCTATGCTCAATTGCATTTTTTACTTTAGGACTTTTAAACCCAACAAATCATTAACTTGATTCTTTTACATTTTTGCATAACTCTTAAGTTAATAGTAATTCTACACATCAATCCTTGTGGAGAACGATAAAACAAATACTTTCACTTGCTGCATTTTCTAACCGCGTATACTTGTGCGCAGCGATTCCAAGCCAACACTTAGCAATAGGTTAAGCTTAGAAATCATTATTATTTAGTTGTATTTATATTAGAAAATAGCAGACCCAGTTTTTGGCACCGTTGCCGGGAATTGATTAATTAGAATTAGAATTATTGATTTGAAAGTAGTTATTATTGATTTAAGGATGAACACTTGTATTTCAAGGGAAATGAGATTCAAAGCGATCAGTTTTGGAGCAACAATATCACCCCTCCGTAAACTTTTTTTTATCAGCAACTAGGCTATGTGGAGGAGTCATATGCAACAGATTTCTACTCAATGTATCATAACTAGGAAAATTAGTTGCAGTTTAGGAGAGATCATAGCAACATCTTTCAAGGGTAATACGGACTGCAAAAAGATCGCAGTAATATGAACCGTACATGGAAATTGAGGCATCATGAACCTAGGTGTCTGATGTACAATCATGAGCAATCTCTAGAGGACGCAACTATAGAAGAGGATGAGATGCGGCTAAGACACCAAAAATGGATGCGGGAGATATGGCATAATTCTAACACCCCAACAACCCAAATGCGAGCGTGAACCGTCTTTGGAAGAAACATTTAGAAAAAGTGTAGCCTATAAAGAAGATACAAAACTGGTCAAAACATTTCTAAGGGTTGAAGTACTTAAAGAGGCAACAACAGTTGAATTCCACCATGAGACGAAACTCTCATGGGAAGACTTCAGGCTAGCCATGATCAAGCGAGATGAAGAGGCCATAGCTTTAAGGCGCATGATCGTGGGTTAATCGTTTCGATATAACTACGTAATTAATGGATTCTAGGCTTAACTTATTTCTAAGTGTGACTTCAGAATCACTACACGCAAGCATACGCGGTCGGACTGCAGCAAGTAATAAGTAATTTATCGATCTCGACTGGGATTTATGTATAGAATTGGGTTCACAAATTTAAGAGTTGTGCAAGTAAGTAAAAAGCATGTAATTGATGGCTAATTTGGGTTTTTCTAAGACTCTATGTAAACAGTAAACAAATGAGCATAGGTGAAAATCGCGGATATAGAAGATGCTGAATATGCAATGGTGGTAATTAGATTTCACACTTCCTTGTCTTAATAAGTATTTTATGCATTTAATGATTTATGATTAACTCGACTCTTGCAGCAGTTATTCATTCTAAACCTAGGCAACGCATGAGGTAGTAAGGTTATTCCTAAGTCCTTAAATCATGCAAGAGTTCTTACGATGAACCTATCGTAACATACAGGACCTGCCTCCAGCTCTCTCTTCTGAGTTTACTAAAGGTTAGCATATGTGGGTAGCTAATTGACGCAAGCTTAAAAATGAATTTGCAGCAGTACAAAAGCTAAAAACCTACAACATCAAAATGCATTTTACATATGAATAATCACCATAGCTCCTATCTAGTGAGACATAGAAATGAATAACAAATAATAAGGGAAATTTACATATCTCATTACTAAAAGTTGTAATAGTTCTATAATCTTTTCCTAACTAATAAAACATTAAATAATAGATAGGAATTGGTGCAGTTGTGAAGTGTGCAGACTCCTTGTCATCGGCTCCTACGAACACCACCAGTTCTAGGTTACACAAATTGGCTTTTTACCAACCTACTAGTTCTGGCCACCCTCACCAACTCTCCGATTGCAGCTTCTTTCTTCTGATTTATAAAGTTTATTTACTTGGCTTCCAAGTTTAGGTGAGCTGGAATATCTTCATCAATACAGGATTCCACTGGGATTTCTTTATTTGTGCTAAATTGATTGCTTGATTGATTTTCTTGTTCTTTCTTTATCAGCATGATTCTTTGAATGTGACTCTCTTGAGACTGCATCGTGTTGTGTTTGTATTCCACTGTTTGTATTGATTTGTTCTACAGCGCCTAAGTTCCTCATTTCCTGCATTGTATCACATTTAGCACTGTTTATTCACTCTTTTACTCTAAAATGTGATGTTAAGCCTCTAATGTGCTAAATGATGAATGCATATGCTTTCTAACAGTTTTACTCTCATTGAGTCTTTTATAGCGCGATTATTTCCCTTGAACCTTAGAAAAATGCAAAATAAACTACCCTAATTTATGCTGTATTTGAGAGTTATTAGTGCGCAGCGGATGACAGAGACCAAATGATGCGATATCAGCAACAGGAAGAAGTTTGGGCAAGGTTCCCCACTCAAGCGATTCCAGAAGCTAACAACAGGGAAATTGTTGGGGAAACAAAAGACTAAAATTCTAATAATGACATTGTACTAAACCCTTGTGATGAAAGCCAGAACGAGGATAAAAATCCTCAATCATTTAGCTTCGTGAGTAGTGAGCCTGCAATATCAAGCACTGGGATCCTATCTCAACCAAGTAAGGATGAGGAAAAATCAACAAATCTGTAGAAAATTAATGACAACTTACTAAGCAATGAACCGCTAGCAATGGTGCCCATTGTTTTTAAGTTATCCTACTCGCAAACCCATCGAGAATTCATCAGTCGAGGAAGCGACATATGCAAAAATTTGGTATAGGCACATGATGGAGTAAGGCGCGAGCAAGCTATCGAGGATGGTTATGCTCCTAAAATATATAAAGGACCCAAGCAATCTTTAAGCATTAGTTGCATTATTTTTCGTAATTTTAGGATAGAATATTTTTCTTACCTACGTTTTTTTTTTTTGCTAGTTTGTTTCCTTTGTTATTTACATTTAGAAAAAAAAAATGGTGTGGAATTTAGAGCGAGATCCCTACAAAATTGAAAGTTTCCTTCCATGGCTATTTCCTTTTCTTGCATAAGGTAGTCGAATTTCAAACTTTGCACCCATTTTGGGCAGAATAAGAGAAAGGCAGATCCAGCGCTTTAGAGAGAGCAACCAAGATAAGATGTTTTTCTCGCATGGCATAATGCAACTGTACGTTAGTCAATGAGTCAAACCAAACCCAAGTGAAGATATCCTTAGTATTCACTATAAGCATCATGTATCAAGCAAAACTCCGAAAAGGCATGAGAAGCTAAATCAACCTGAAAAGCTAGTAGTAGTTGATAATTTGGTTAAGCATTTTGAACTAATTTTTGCCAAATTGCAAGACTTCTGGGCCTATGTGAATAAGTGAGATGAATTAATTTCTAAGGCTGCTACAGCACTAAAAGAATACTCTGAAATGACTAGAATTTCCAGAGCATGATGCAGAGTAATAGATGGAAGTCCTGCTCTCTCAACTTTCCTTTTAGCAATTTAATTTCCCTTCAGCATGCATTTTATTTCATAGGTCGAAACTTTCTATATTTTTAGTAATGAATAGGTGCATGAATATCATTTAGGATGTGAGTTTACTATTTCCTTTAACCACAATAATAAGAAGTTGGAATTTTTCTTTGAAAGATTAGCACTAGCACTATTATCGCAAATCTAAATTCTAGTATGAAATATACTTTCTCTTAAAAGAATTCTTAAATTCCCCTAGATTCAAACCTAGCATAGAATAGTCCTTATTGTGCATGACAGAAAGAACCAAAAATTTACAAGGACATCTTAGAGCTTGAGATAGTGTTTTTCAACGACAGAAATAATGAAGTTTGAGGGAACTAAGCCTCACCTTCATTGCGAACAAGGAACACTTTAAGTTTGGGGGTGAGGGTAAGTCCATGGAGTGAAATACTAAGAAAGAAAAGAGCGAGCGAGAGCATCATTATAAAAAAAAATAATAAATAAAATTTTCTACAAAATAAAAATCAACACGTTCTAGGCAAAATAATGGCAAAAAATGAGCAAATAGTCGTAGGAATCCTTAAAATATTCTGATGTCTACGAAAAATTTCTTTGCTTAGGTGAATTGTTGTATACTCAAGTAAGTCATCCTAAGAACTACAAAATTGCAGATATGAGTGCAACCCAAAAAAATGTATCAAGGATAAGTAGAAATCTTATAGGGATCAAAGGACCTAAATAGTGGCCTTTTTTAGAATGTGTTGGCAAAACTTAGTTGTAGAAGTGGTTGAGTACTATAGATCGGGTAATCAATTACAAACCCTTAAACAAAGTTTTGGAATGGATTCGGTATCCCATCCCAAATCGTCCTGATTTAATCAAACGAATTTCCAAAGCCAAGCTATTTTCAAAATTTGATCTCAAATCTGGTTTTTGGCAAATACAAATTGCCGAACAAGATCGTTACAAAACCGCTTTCAATGTCCCTTTCAGACAGTACGAATGGAACGTTATGCCTTTCGGCCTAAAAAATGCTCCTTCGGAATTTCAAAAGATAATGAACGCAATTTTCAATACGTATCAAGATTTTTCAATCGTCTACATTGACGACGTCCTCATATTTTCAGAAACTATAGAACAGCACTTCAAACACCTTCAAACGTTTTATCATACTATCAAACGAAATGGCTTTATTATTTCGGCCCCAAAAATGAAACTTTTTCAAACCCAAATCCGTTTCCTCGAATTTGATATTAATTTGGGACTCATCAAGCCCATCCAAAGGTCCATTGAATTCGCAACGAATTTCCCAGACCAAATAACTGAGAAAACCCAACTCCAACGATTTTTGGGTTGCCTCAACTACGTGTCTGATTTCCTAAAAGATATCAGGCCAATTTGCAAACCACTTTTTGAGAGACTAAAAAAGAATCCAAAGCCTTGGTCTGATGAGCACACCGCTACCGTCCAAAAAATAAAAGCAATTGTCAAATCAATCCCATGCTTAAGTCTTATCGACGAAAGAGCATCGTTCATAGTGGAAACCGACGAATCCGATATCGAATATGGAGGAATCCTAAAACAATATATTGATAAGAAGGAACCCATAGTGCGATTCCACTCTGGCATCTGGAATGATGCATAAAAAAATTACTCAACGGTTAAAAAAGAAATCTTGGCAATTGTACAGTGTGTACAGAAGTTTCAGGGTGACTTAATTAACCAAAAGTTTTTAATCAAAACGGATTCCAGAGCGTCTAAATTCATTTTAGAAAAAGACGTAAAAAATCTGGTATCGAAACAAATTTTTGCACGCTGCAAGCAATACTGTCATGCTTCAACTTCGAGGTTGTGCCTATAAACAACAAAAGGCACTGATAATTCTCTTGCAGATTATCTATCCCGAGAATTCATCTCTCAACCTCTCCCCCAAGCTTCCAATGTCCGACAGGCGCAGCGTAAAGGGTAAACTACCCTTATCAAAGCCACCTCTTGTGGCAACCCGGCCTTCGGCTGGTTCAAAGCAATCTTCAATTGCACAAGTCATGACCCCGGCCTCTTATTCAATTGAACCTGAGTTTACAGTCGTAACCAGGTCAAATGGTAAGAAAGCCGTTCAAGCAGAGTCTTCAACTCTGAAACCACCGACATCAGCTTCTTCAAAACCAACATCCTATATGGAAGCTCTCTTCCCAGAAAAATTCATTGCCAAACCCGAAATCAAGGGTTATTTCAAAAAACCGTTTCATTTTGGGGAATTCATCATCGAACCCGAATTCGATGACCTCGAAATTTCCAAAATTGTCAAAAATATTCATCCTCCAGGTTTTCTTTTCATCCCAGAAAACCCCCAAAAAACCCGCCGATTTTATGAATTTATTTTGGTAGACACAAAATCTGCTGAAATAGTTCATACACCGGACAAAGAGGATCCCTCAAGGATCGCCTACTCCAAATTCAAAATTTTTAAAGTCCTCTCTCCCACGGATTGGAATCAAAACATCCATACCGAGAAGGCCCTTCACAACTATTCATACCACAAACTTATTCCTACACCGACTATGTGCGAGCATGGTATCATGTCCTATGCTACCAAAGCTTCAAGCATTCTTGGTTCATTAATTTTTGTCCTATCGCCCATCGGAAATCTTTTCCGCTTTGGTTCAATCATTGGTGGAATTTATTTGGCTTAACACCAAACATATTTCCCATTGCAATTCAAGAATCATTCCACTATTTTACAAAAAACATCTTCAAAAATAGTTTCCAGCAAACTATGAAATTTTCATTATACTTTCAAGTTCCCTGGATCCTCTCTTGGAACTTTGAAATAAAAACCATTTCAAATCTCAAAAATTTGGTCAAAGTCATCAATATCAAATGGTGGGAAAAAACAAATATATCCCACAGCGATATCAAATTTGTCAAATCTTGGTTCTCCAAAAATGGCCATCTCCAAGATTTGGGTTCCCAGCAACAAAAAGAGTTCTTTACTCGAAAGTCTCGACTCCTAGCTGCTTTAGCCCAAACAACAAGTGAAGCAGATCTAGAGAAGACACTTCAAGGACTCACCGATGAATCAATCTCCTCTCTTCAGTCAAATGACGAAGACGTTGACATTGATTCTGAAGAAATATTCATCGACATAACTGAACCGTAACCGTTCTAAAACTACATATTCAAAGGATACATTTATTCAATTTCGACCGGAACGTCGTTAAACTACCACAGACCGCAATAGTCATTAAACTTCAAATTCCTCAAAGACCAGAATTGTCATTAAACTACTCTGATTCAAATTTGCACAAAAATTAAAATAAAAAAAAAATAAAAAATAAAAAAAAGTGTTTTTGTTTTTCTTTGACTTTCTGTATATTTCTGTACATTCCCAACTCTTGTAAAATATTCATGTACATATTCAGCACATTTCCCATTCGAGATGTAATTTCGGCACCGGAATAAGAAATCTCTGTCACCTGCTTTACCCACACGCCTCGGCATGGCGTTTAAAAGGATTCCATCCTCATTTCTCGATATTTCGGTTCAGAAGTCATCCAGCTCAAGACTACAGAGTCTCATTGAAGTGCTTGGCAATAAGCCGTGATAATGAATTAATGCGCTGTGAGTCCATTAGCTGTGAGCGTAGGGTACGGCTGTTTGATATATCTAAATTCAGAAATATTCGATGGCTACTTTGAAATTGCCTTCAAAGTGGAAGGGGGGGTAGATTATAAGACATGGACAGAACGATTCCGTCGGTCGGCCACGCATCTCAACTTTTTCTTTTTCATTTTGTAATTTTGTAATAATTAGATTCCTTTACTATTCACTTTACTTTTTCATTTCGTCAGTTTGTAATAATGTAGCTTTTACTGTTTACTTTATTTAAAGTCTTTTGTCAGTTTGTAATTATTTAGAATCTTTACTTTTGTAAGTGGGATATGTCGGCAATTATTTTGCATCCCACCTCTTATCTTTTAATTTTTCAAATTCGATTCAAGTTTGGAGTCCGAAGTCTATAAAAGGCTTCAGAGTCTGTAAGTCTGAATCATTCGAAGTCTTCTGCTCTCTACTTGCTACTCTGAGTAGAACGAAAACTTCTCTCTCTCTCTCTCTCGACTTAGGTTGCTAAGATCCTCCCCTCTCTGGTTCATTTAGCTCAAGTTTTGGAACTTCAAAGGCATATAATCTTGCTTTTCGAGATCATTTAGCAAGTATCTCCCCCTCCTGATTCTTCCCTAAAAATCATTATTATAGAAGGTGATAAAATAACCATGGTCTTTTATGAGTTTACTTACAGAAAGTAAGTTATTTTTAATTTCATGCACAACTAATATATTTCTAAGATAAATTTTATTACAACCAATTCCTATTTTTCGTTGTCCTATATGAAAGATTGTAAGTTGATCACCATTGGCAAGAAATAATTTGTCTATTCTTTTATAAGTTCGTAAAGATGAAACCTTACCTAGATCATTAACCATGTGTGAAGTGGCACCAGAGTCAGCATATATTAATGGATCAAAACCTTCATTCAGGTTTATAGCAGCAAATGCTTTAGGAATTTATTGTGATTGATATGAGTGATCAAATCGGTTCAAACACTTTAAAGATGTATGGTTACCCTTACCACAAATTTGTCAGATTAGTTCATCAATGTTATCGACATTAGGGCTAGATATACTTGATTTTGAACTTGAGTTATTGCTTGGTTGATTTAGACATCTAGTTGCATTTGGAAATTTAGTAGTTCTATGTTTAAATACAGATTGAATTTTTGTCCAATTGGTTGTGTTCCAAATTGATTTTGACATCCAGCCTTTTTGTGCATAAATGAGGATAATTAGGTAGACATTGTTGCTCGACCTTGTGAAAAACTTCTTCCTCTTAAAGAAAAATACCTTTATCTTCCTCTAGATCATCCTTTTTTAGAGTAAAAAGCTTGCTCTTTATTCAGTTGAGTATAAGTTTCCTCTTTCACCTTAATCTATTTTTGTTCATACTTCATGAGATTTGAATGTTATGACTAACTCATTAAGAGTGTGGTAAGGAACCTTGGGAAGCATAGCAATTTTGAATCCTTGATAATTAGTTTTAAGGCCCATAGCAATGTGGAAAACCTTAGTTAAGTCATCCACTGGTTTCTTCATTGTTGCAAGTTGATCATAAATCCTTTTTATCTTCATAAGGTAATCATTAATATAGAGTTTCTATTTATTCATGGTGAGAAGCACTTCTATTAAGTGAATCTCATTCTCTTTACTCATGGTGAGTAATTGGTTCTCTAACAATGTCCATATTTCTCTAGATGTGTTGGTGCTTTCAACCATAGCAAGAATATCTTTTGAGATTGTCCCAAGTAGCCACGATATCAACAACCCATCAATATTGATCCGAATTCTTGATTGACTATTGTCCGGTCATTCTAGACTCTACTCAAAATCATTATGCTCTAGCAATCTTTATAAATCAATTCTTAACTCTTGAGTAAATGTGTGCAAGTGTACACAGTCTTGTTGTAGCAAGTTTTACTTCTTTAAAAGGTCATCTCTACAGGAATTTGATGTAAAATTCAGTTCATTAGCAATCATGAGAGTCAAAGTAATGCAAAAAAGTTGTATTATGATTCTAACTATTAATATCCAAATTCAAACGGTTTAACAATGAATTATGTTAACAAACCATGACGTTTTATACTGGCATTCACTATTGTAATACATAAACAAGATTCAATCAATTAACAAGTATCGATAAGAATAAGGATTTTTCAGAGTAAATTGCTACAACAGCAAGATGAATTGGTAAGAAGTGAATTACTACTTTACTTACACACTGCCTCTCTCGAGCACAATATTTAAATCAAAACAGAGTCAACACCACTAATAAGAACATTATCTCTAATCGCTCTCCAAGTTGCAAGCTAAAACTTAACAAACCTAGTGTGTGCTATGTGTGCAACTTTCCTCTTGGAATCGAAATAGAACAAATACAATTGGATGATCAAACAGATCGAATTTAGAATTATAACAGCACGTAATTCAACATCTTCTTATCTTGCACTATTGCAATGCACTCTTACTTACCTAATTTCTTCTTATTAGAAGTGTAAAGACCTAACTTAAAATAAAGCCTATAATGGGTACTTACCAGCATGCATGATCAAAATCTCAATAAATCTCAGATATTTAAAAATCAAAACATGCTCTTTCATTAAATTCAGATAAATACTCAAGATAGCAAAATAATAAAAAATTCTCCTGGCCAAGATAGTTCAAAATATAAATACAACTTTCTGAATTGAATAAAACATGTATTAAATAGTTCATGTAGAATAAAAGACACTTAATAAATAAAAGGACACGTAAGGGTGAGTATTGGGAAATACACAGTAAGAACCCATACCTAGGGTACATAATGCATACAATAGCCAAGCATTTAAACAAGCAATTACATTCGTCATCTACAGCCCAACACTCAGAACCATAATCCCGAGCACAAGTCAACCGTGGTCACGGAGGTCACCAGGATAGGTTAGGGACTCATGTCCCAGCTTGAAAGTCAATAGGTAGCTTAAGCTCACTAACTCTAAAGGTTCAACTCACGTGAACCTAAGTGATCCTGGAAATCCGATAGTCATTAGGGAACATGAGTGACCCTGCTATTAGGAACACAACTAGTCATGGCATGAAGAACGCATCAGGAACACAACTAGTCCTGGCATTAGGAACGCAACTAGTCCTGGCATTAAGAACACAACTTGTCTTGGCATCAAGAACACAACTAGTCTTGGCATCGAGAACACAACTTATCTTAGCATCAAGAACACAACTTGTCTTGCTTATTTGGTTGCTAATGGTTTGCCACCACTTATAGGAATTGAGCATAAGATTGACTTTATTCCAAGAGTGTCCATTCCTAACTGTCCAACTTATAGGACTAATCCAAAGGAAGTTGAAGAGATACAAAAGCAAGTGAGTGACCTTCTTGCTAAAGGGTATGTACGTGAAAGTTTGAGTCCATGTTTTGTTCCCATTTTTCTTGTACCTAAGAAAGATGGTTCTTGGC
The DNA here is from genome assembly GCA_037833695.1 of Sechiopsis laciniata. NCBI lineage: Eukaryota > Viridiplantae > Streptophyta > Magnoliopsida > Cucurbitales > Cucurbitaceae > Sechiopsis > Sechiopsis laciniata. The sequence goes on along the minus strand of JBBMKA010023668.1, from coordinate 3,698 downwards.
GTATGTGTGTTGATTTTAGGGCTATAAATAAGATAACTATTAAGTATAGGCATCCAATCCCTAGATTAGATGATATGCTTCATGAGTTGCATGGTTGTCGTTTGTTTACTAAGATTGATTTAAAATCGAGTTATCATCAAATTCGCATGTATATTGGGGATGAATGGAAAACTGCTTTTAAAACTAAGTATGGTCTTTATGAATGGTTATTTATGCCTTTTTGATTAACTAATGCACCTAGTACATTCATAAGGTTAATGAATCATGTCTTGCGAAAATACTTAGGTAAGTTTGTAGTTATCTATTTTGATGACATTCTTACATATTCTAAATCCTTAGATGAGCATGTTAAGCATGTACGTTCTATTTTAACTACTTTGAGACAAGAATGTTTGTATGCAAATTTAAAGAAATGTAGATTTTGCAAGGAAAAAGTTAATTTTCTTGGATTTGTAGTTTCATCTAATGGTGTCGAGGTTGATGAGGAGAAGGTAAAAGCTATAAGAGATTGTCCTACACCTACTAGTGTAAGTGAGGTAAGAAGTTTTCATAGTCTTGCAAGTTTCCATCGTAGGTTCATTAAAGATTTTAGTACAATTGATTCACCCTTAAATGAACTTGTTAAGAAAAATGTTTCTTTTGTATGAGGATTGGACCAAGAACTTTCTTTTATCACTTTGAAAGAAAAATTGAGTTCGGCTCCATTGCTTGTATTACCTAATTTTGAATTAACATTTGAAATTGAATGCGATGCTAGTGGAGTAGGGATAGGTACTGTTCTAATCCAGAATCAAAGACCTTTGATGTTCTTTAGTGAGAAGTTGAATGGTGCATCTTCGAGATATTCAACTTTTGACAAAGAGCTTTATGCTTTGGTACGTGCATTACAAACCTGGCAACATTACCTTTGGCCCAAGAAGTTTGTTATTCATTCGGACCATGAGAGTTTCAAGCACTTGAGAGGGCTGAATAAACTCAACCGACGACATGCTAAATGGTTGGAATTTATTGAAACATTTCCTTATGTTATCAAGTATAAACAAGGTAAGGAGAATATTGTTGCAGTTGTTTTATCCCGAAGGTATGCTTTACTCAATGCTTTGAATTCTAAGTTGTTAGGTTTTTATCATATAAAAGATTTGTATCATCATGATGTGTTCTTTTCTCCTTTTGTTGAATCTTGTGAAAAAGGACTTGTTGATGATTACATGTTGTTTGATGGATTTTTGTTTCAAAAAGGTCAACTTTGCATTCCATCTTGTTCCATACGTGAGTTACTTGTAAATGAAGCTCATGAAGGAGGTTTAACGGCACACTTTGGAGTTTCAAAAACTTATGATATGCTTTTTGAACATTTTTACTGGCATAAAACAAGACATGATGTTAATAAAGTGTGTGCTCGTTGCATAGCATGTAAACAAGCAAAGTCTAGGCTTCATCCACATGGTTTGTATTCTCCATTACCTGTTCGTAATGGTCCTTGGATTGATATATCTATAGATTTTATTTTAGGTTTACCTAAGACTGGGAAAGGAAGAGATAGCATCTTTGTTATGGTCGATAGATTTAGTAAAATTACACATTTTATTCCTTGTCACAAAACTGATGATGTAAAACCTATCCGTGATTACTTTAGGAAAGTTGTGAGATTTCATGTAATGGCCCAGGTTTTCATCCCAGTTTCCCTGGTACATTTCTCTTTTATTTCGGTTGTTTCGTTGGGCCTCTAGGGTAATTCGAGCCTTCAGTGGTATTTTGGTCATTTTACCCCTAGGGTTAGTTTGGTAATTTATTGGCTTTCAGGGTCGTTCTTGCAGTTGATTGAAACTGGGGTTTTTTTGTGTTTTGCAGGACATCAGGGTTAGTTGTGCAGTTTAGGAGGTTTTGAGGTTGTTTTGGTTAAAAGAGGCTTTTGTTTTAATTAAAAGAAAAAAGATTTTGTTAAGGGGATTTTGTAGTGTGTTGTGTCGATCAAGAGAAGGGGAAAGATGAACAAAGAACCCTCATTTCCTCTCTTTTTGAATTTTTCTTCTCCTTCTTGCCGTGGCAGATCAGCCCTAGCCACTGAGCCTTACCGCACGCACCATCGCCGAGACGACCTTCTGCATCGTCGTCACCGAGCCAACGCAGCTGAGCCTTTCCGCATCCACCATCGCCTTGTCATTTCGCTCACGCCCAGCCCTGCAACGCCATCGCTGCAGGTCGCCCTTGTACATCGCCCCGCCCGTGATCGTATCCCTGTGCACGCAGCCTCGCAGCTGCATGATCCTGCGAGCACAGCCAGCCCGCTTGCCCATCATCGTACCGCTCTCTTCGCAGCTGCACGCACACCCTAGTTGCTGAACTTGCGCAGTAGCCTCGCACGCCCAGCCGTGTCCCTGCACTTGCCGAGGCCCTATCCCATTCGATTTTGGATATTCCTCTTTTTTCCGAGCCCTAATGTTTTGTTGGCCTAGGGAAATAGTTAGCTGCTCATTTATTAGTTATTACTGATGTTTGGCCTAGGTTGTATTTTCGTTTGTGGTTGGTATCTGCAGCTCTAAGAGAAAATATCGGTTGTTTTATTCTGTTTTCAGATAAGGATCTCTTGTCGGGGTTGTGTGGACCCTGCGCTTGTCATTGATGGTTTCCTGATTGTTTGTTACTGCTTAATGAACATGTTAGTGGATAGGTTTCCTGATTGTTTGTTACTACTTAATGAACATGTTAGTGGATAAGCTCTTGTTTACTAGTTTCTGTTGTTTGAGCATGTGTTAGTGGATAGGCTTGCTGTGACTTATCTCAAAGGACTTGGCATGTAGATCGTTGTACCCTGTATTGCACTATTTCTGTTCGCAGCGACTATTGTGATGTATGTGACTGTTGGTATTCTGATTGAATTATTGTGCCATGTCGTGGTTAGAACTCTGTTAGCTCTAGGGTGCAATCTTTTTAGCTAGCTCATGTTAGGTTGTCATCATCTAGAGGCTGAGAGTGGACCAACGTATGTGTCCCCACCTGTCGGGTTAGTGAGGACAGATTCCTCACCCCCAGCAGCAGAAGCCTAGTCTGTGGCCTACTAGAGCGGGGTCCTTTCCTTAGTGAAAGCCTACCTTGGAACGACCTTAGCTTTAGGCGTTGGTGTGTATAGGCTACCACAGTAGGGTACCGAGGGCCTCCCACCTATTGTGGATTAGTGGACACCACTACAACAAATATACCTTTTGATAGCATTTAAGGATAGCTTTTCATGTAAAAAGCTATTAAAAAGAATAGAAAAAGAAGCGCTAAATGAAATTTAGATGCGCGGTCACAAAATACCCCCAAAAATCCAAAAATTAGGCAACACTTTTTCTCTGCTATCTGAAATCTGAAAGTTCACTCTAGTTCTTCAATCCCGACAACATGAGCGCTTCATTTTTTGTTTTCATCGCCATGTTCCCATCTCCTCTTCGCCCCAAAGCCTTCAACCATTAAAGAGAAAGAACTAGAACTTGAAATCACATGGTGAGACTTAAAGTCGATTTATTGTTGAAATGCATTCATTTCTTTTCAAAACCATTTAGAAACAAGAACTGGACCTTTGAGGTTCTCTACTTTTTTTAAGTATTATTTCTTTCACACTCCCGCACACACATTTCCTAAATCCATTCTTCTCATCTCCAGGAAACAAAAAAGATGATGATATATAAAAACTTGGTGCCATGAAGGGGAAGTAT
>JBBMKA010023610.1:0-27356 GCA_037833695.1 Sechiopsis laciniata | reverse complement strand
CAAGAAAACACAAGTTTTTCAATACATAAATTTGTCCAAAATGATATATTACAAGCCATTTTAAAGGCCAAAAATTCTTGCATGCCTTGGAAAACAAAAGGACTAAAAAAGCTATTAAATGCATTTTGTAGAAAATAAGAACTAGGAAGCCAAAACTCAACTCTGCATTAATTGAGAGGCATAAATGCTAGACAAAAGGGGCTTTAAATAGACCCAACTAACTCTTCTAGAAGGTCACTTGCAATTATGAGCATGGTTGGCAAGTTTTGAAATAAAAAAGTCCCAAAATATGAAATCTGGAAATTTCATTATTTAAAATTCTGCATTGTAATTTCTAAGGCTCTAGGAATCTTCTTCTTCTTGCTTCTTGTAATAGCCCCTTCATGAGAATACAATAACTTAATGGTTGGATTTGCATCATCCTCTATTTTTTTAAAAAGCATTTGTCCTCAAATCAAGATGTTTATTTCCCAGTTTGAACTCCTTATGCTTGCTACCAAGGATGAACTTAAAAGCAAATTTGGAGTATTTCTTTACAGCAAACAAGTTGGCATTGTGTTTTTTTATCATTCTTTACTTTAGAAGGAAGCTTCGATTCAATATGTTGTAGAAGTTCATTTGCCTCCTGTAAAAACTCAAAGGAAACACTAGAGAAATATGATTTCAGCTCGCCCGTTAGATAGCAAGTTCCTTTATATAAAAGTCTAAAAATATTTTGTTTTGAAAACAAAATAGATTTATCCTTATTGGCACTTTAACACAAGCTCAAAACATTGGCTTTTCTCTCATTTTTCTTTATAGGCCATAAACTAATCTGATGCTATCTCTCACACTCATTTTCTCACGAGATTTTTTTTCCATAAAGTCACATGCTTTTGTCATGGCCTTTTGTGCCTTTTTTCCTAACTCACACACATCAACATGTACATCATTAAGAGTAGGTTTAACAATAGTAGAAGGGATACAAGAGAACAAGTCCTTACAATCTAATTCCCTACTAACCTAATTAACATGTGTTGCAACTAAACCATCAAGCATTTCATTTTCAATTTTTCTACTTTCAACTTCAACCATAGACTTAGTTTCACTATATAAACTATTATTTTCCAAAGATGATTGAGTTTTCGAAATTGGTTTAGGATAAATATATCTTATACACATCATTTTGTGATGTGCTCTTCTTTCTTCTATATCTTCTCTCATCATTTCCAACATATCTTTAAGAGCTTTAAGAATAATAATAAGATCCGGAACATGAGTTGAATTTTTTTCATTATGGGACATGTTGAAAAGATAGTTTACCTCTAGAGCCGACCAAGGAACGTCGACTAAATGCTCTGATACCAAATGATAAGTGACAAACGTTGCTTGAATTTTACAAAGCTAGAGGTCCTTCTAGGATCCTTGCAAAAACTCACAATGAAGGCTAACTTAGATCACACTTAAAATCTAAAATTGTCACTCTTAGATCCTAAGACAACTCACTCCATAATTAGATTGATCAAGACTAATCCAATGAATTGATTTAGCTTCAAACCTAAAGCAAGATTTGAAAGAAATGAAACACCAAATGGGTTTTAAGAAAACACAAGTTTTTCAATACATAAATCAGTCCAAAATGATGTATTACAAGCCATTTTAAAGGCCAAAAATTCATGCATGCCTTGGAAAACAAAATGACTAAAAAACCTATTAAATGCATTTTGTAGAAAATAAGAACTAGGAAGCCAAAACTCAACTCCGCATTAATTGAGAGGCTTAAATGCTGGACAAAGATAAGCTTTAAATAGACCCAACTAACTCTTCTAGAAGGTCACTTGCAATTATGAGCATGGTTGGCAAGTTTTGAAATAAAAAAGTCCCAAAATATGAAATCTGGAAATTTCATTATTTAAAATTCTGCATTGTAATTTCTAAGGCTCTAGGAATCTTCTTCTTCTTGCTTCTTGTAACAGCCCCTTCATGAGAATACAATAACTTAATGGTTGGATTTGTATCAAGATAACTTTGAAAACTAACCCAAAACTCGATCAACACCATTGTCCAAACACTTGGCGAAGAGCGAAACCACGGAACCAACAACAGACTCCTTGAATGAACCAAGGCAACGCTTCATGAATCACCCATACAAAATTCATGGTCATTACACCAATCCAAGCAGTGAATCACCAACAATAGCAACGAAAACAAAGATCCTTACCCAAGATTTGAACGGAACGAACGTAGGACGCAAAACCCACAAACACAACTGCGAAAACTTACAACAAAACTCCAAAATCAACACGACTATGCACTACTACTGGTTCGAGAAGAGATTGGCTGAAAACACACGAGTTGGGCGATTGGTTGTCGCTGATTGCACGGCTACACTGCAAGAAAATGCTAAACAGAATGCGTCGACTAACTGGTGCTCGACAAGACAAATGCTCGCATAAAGGAAACTTAGATGGGCCTATGCAGATATAGCGTCGCAACGCGGGCATGGGTGGAGGAGACGAGCGCGTCTTCTTGAATCTGGTGCGGGGTGCGCTCGCGATGGACAAGAGTGCACGGTCGCGATGCGGTGGCTGAGGCGAGGAGATCTGCGATGGAGATGGCATGCAGATGGTGGCGGAGAAGGGCGACGACAAGGCTTGGCAGCTAGGGTTTAGGGTGGGTGAAGGAAGAAGAAGATAGATGGGTTTTTTTTTTTTAATTCTTAAAATGCTTCTTTTTGTTTTATTATTTTAAATGGCTTAAATGTGCTTGCCCAAATAAATTTTCAACCATTTCTCCCTTAACAATAACAAAATGAGATTTTTTTTTTTTTAACTACACAATCCTTTTATTTTTAACAAACTTAAATGGGCTCTTTTAATAAACCCTAAAATCAAGCCTTATTTTCCTTTTAATTTTCAATAAAATTTCCCTCTATTTCTTTAATAAAATTCAAAACACAATTTCCATTTTCAATCTTTTTCTTTTAAATAAAACTAACCTTAAAGAATTCTCTTTTCCAAATCCACATAACTTAATTTCACAAATGCCCTTAGAACTCCAGAAACTCCAATGAAAATCCCAGAAAAATGAATAACCAAACTCGAAGGGTCAAATTAAATTTTTGGGGCGTTACAGCTAGGACAATTACTATTGGATACGGAAGGCTCCAAACGAAATGGCAAAGAGCAAGTTAGTGCAATCGAATTAAGAAGTAGGAAACCTTTAATGGACAGCGAGGAGATTAGAAAATATCAGGGGAGTTTGTCCACACCAGAACCATCAATGGGAAAGAAACCAGAACGAAAAGCAGATGTGGATCCTACAACAGCAAGCGATGCGACGGGTGTGGCCAAACCATTGCCTATTTATCAACCACCTCCGCTGCCATACCCTTAAAGGATCAGAAGGAAGAAAAACGAATCACAATTCAAAAAATTTACAGAAATTCTGAAGCAAATCCACATTAACATTCCCTTAGTGGATGTGCTGCGACAAATGCCAAACTACATGAAATTCCTTAAGGACGTGCTTAGTGATAAAAGTAAATTTGAGAAATTCAAGATGGTAGCATTAAATGAAGAATGTAGTGAGATCGTCTAAAATAAAATCCCTATGAAGGAAGTTGATCCTGGTCAATTCACCATTATAGTAAGGATTGGTAGCAATCACATTGGGCGAGTGCTCTGTGATTTGGGTGCAAGCATCAACCTTATGCCGCTATCGATCTACAAAAAGTTTAGAATTGGTGAAGCAAGACCCATGACTATCACAATTCAACTTGCTGATAGGTCAATTACTCGTCCTATTGGAAAAATTGAAGACATTCTTGTTTAGGTCAATAAGTTCATCTTCCTAGAGGATTTCATTATTCTTGATTACGAAGCAGACCTAGAAGTATCGATCATTTTAGGGAGACCCTTTCTAAAAACTAGACGAACTGTAGTGGATGTGTATGAAGGAACAATCATATTAAAGATGAACGATCAACAGATCCAGTTGAACATTTTTTACTCGATGAAGCAGACAGATTCAGAGGAAGGTTACAACGTTAGCCAGATAGAAGTATTGTTGGATGAGGCAATCAAGAATGAGCAAAGGAAGGAAATGACGAGCAGTGATGAAATGCGAAGGAAGAAGAGGAAGAAGCATAGAATGATGAGTTAGAAGATTCTGTGCAAGAAGATATGTATTATTATGAGGCACTCGATTTTATGACAAGAGTTAACTCTCCTCAGCGCCCTTCAATTGAAGAACCTCTAATTCTCAAATTGAAGCCCCTCCCCGTGCATTTGAAGTACGCTTATTTTGGAGAAAAAGAGACTTTACCAATTGTCATCCCATTGCAACTAACCCTAGACCATGAGAAACTGCTTTTAGAGTTATTGAAGCAACACACGAAAGGGATTGGATGGACTTTGGTGGACATAACAGGCATCAGTCCTACATTTTGCATGCATAAAATCATTATAGAGGAAGATGCCGAGAACTCGGTGGAACAACAAAGACATTTGAACCCCGCTATGAAGGAAGTGGTGAAAAAGGAAATCATAAAGTGGCTAGATGCATAGGTAATTTACCCTATATCAGATAGCCAATGGGTGAGTCCTATTCAATGCGTGCCGAAGAAATGAGGCACCACTATCATTCAAAATGAAAAGAACGAGTTGATCCAAACAAGGATAGTGACGGGATGGCGAGTGTGCATGGACTACTGAAAGTTGAACAAAGGAACCAAGAATGATCATTTTCCATTGCCTTATATAGATCAAATGTTGGACCATATCGTAGGGAAGGATTATAATTGCTTTCTGGATGGATATTCAGGTTACAATTAGATTACCATTGATCCCAAGGATCAAGAGAAAACTACTTTCACCTACCCTTATGGAATATTCACGTTCAGAAGAATTCCTTTTGGACTCTGCAATGCTTCAGCAACATTTAAAAGATGCATGATGTCAATTTTTTCTGACATGCTTGAAGATATCATGGAAGTTTTTATGGACGATTTCACAGTGTTTGGAGACAATTTTTCCAACTGCTTAGATTATTTGAAGAATGTGTTACAACGCTGTGAAGAAACACATTATGTGCTTAATTGGGAAAAATGTCATTTCATGGTTAGAGAAGGAATTGTTCTTGGACATAAGATTTCTAAGGCTGGAATGGAGGTTGATTAAGCAAAGATTGAAGCTATTGAAAAGTTAGAGCCACCACGGAACGTGAAAAGAGTGTGCAATTTCTTAGGCCGCTCTGATTTCTATAGGCGTTTCATTAAAGATTTTTCAAAAATTATGAAACCAATGTGCCAGCTCCTAGAAGCTCAGCGCCCCTTTAATTTTGATCAACGAAGCTTGCACGCGTTTGAGCAGTTAAAAAAGGTCATAACCGCCGCTCTTATTATGATATCGCCTGATTGGGAGAAACCTTTTGAGCTTATGAGCGACGTTAGTGACTATGCGTTAGGAGCTATTCTAAGACAGAAAGAAGAAAAGTTAATCCATCTCATTTACTATGCCAGTAGAACTTTAAATGACGCGCAACTCAACTACACCACTATTGAGAAAGAGCTTCTGGCTATGGTCTACGCACTAGAGAAATTTTGTTTCTACTTGGTAGGATCAAAGGTGATTGTTTTTACTGACCACGTGGCAATAAAGTATCTCATGAGTAAAGCAAATGCTAAACCAAGATTTATCAGATGGATCTTACTTCTACAAGAATTCGATATTGAGATAAAGGAAAAAAAAGGTTGTGAGAATGTTGTAGCAAATCATTTATCTCGATTGGAGAATAGACGAACTGATTCTACTATGATCAATATATCCGAAAGATTTCCTGATGAATAGCTGTTTGTGATTAATCTGACTGAAAAGAAGAATTCTCCTTGGTTGGTAGACATTGCCAACTACTTAGCAAGCCATGTCATCCCTGTAGACTTATCAAGGCAGTAAGCTAAGCAATTCTTTCACGAGGCTCAATTTTATTTCTGGGATGAACCATTTTTGTATAGACAAAGTGCTAATGGAATGATAGATGATGCATAGAGGAACATGAGATAAATGCAATACTAGAAGCATGCCATGCATCACCGTATGGAGGACACTTTGGAGGAGTGCGTGCTGCAGTAAAGATTTTTCAGTCAGGATATTTCTGGCCAAGCATATTCAAGGATGCACATCATTATGCGAAAACATGTGATAAATGCCAGAGGAAATGAAATATAGAGAAAAGGGACAAAATTCCATTAACTTCAATTCTGGAGATCATTCGATGTCTAGGGAATTGATTTCATAGGCCCATTTCCCCTTTCACACAGAAATTTGCTTCAACAAGAAATCCTTATATGCAAGCTAAGTAACTAATGATGAGATCCTCGAAATGCAAACTAGGTTGATTAAAGATAAGTTTTCATGAGAAAAAATAGCACATACTGAACTTTGCTTCAAGCCCCCTTCCGAAGCACCTGATTGCAACCTACTGGTACATTGCCCATAGATTTACTTTTAGGAATAAGTTTTACATGCAACTAGTGAGTTGGTTATTCCTAACTCCCCTCTACAATGCCTAAGACTAAGCATTTCCTAGTGATTACGGTTAGGTTAAGCCCTTAACATCCCTTTTTCCAAGGCAAACTCAAAGCACTCGCAGGTGGATTGTCCATCGACTCTTGAGAAATAAATACAACGACCGTCCTAACTACTTTACCCTCTCATCGTTAATAAAATTCGTTATGAGCATTGCGAGTTTCTCCCTAAGGTTGCTTCTTAATATTAATCCTAAACAACCATTTGTCAACAGGGGATCAAGTCTGGAACAAAAAGATGCATAATGTTAACTTCAAGAAAATGTTACAATCTACTCCTACAACATGCGTTTACACTACATTACATGATACAAACCTACAATATACTAGACTACGATATAAGCTATGGAGTTGGTGGAATCGTCATCACTGTTGCCAGTGAAGCCTGAGTTCTTCCAAGGCTACAGATGAACAGAATTCGTCGAGATCTCCAAAGAAACCTCGGTGTCTTCGTCGCCCATCAACGGTAGTATCCTCTCTGAACCAGCACACCTAATTTTTCCGATTGCTTCTCCATTTATAGGATTCAAGTGTTCTTGTTGATCACGTTCAATCTTCGCGCAGATCTCTGTCTGGAATATTTGGTTGTTGATTCTTTCCATCCTTGTTCCAGTGATTCTGTAAGTTGATTTTCGTCCAGTCTTTCCTTTTCTGTTCTGTTGACTCGGTTGCTCCATTCGTCTGCATCTGCTATGCGCTTCCTGTGAATTTCAACACGTCAGCGAGTTTCAAGCAATAACCATAACTTTTGCGCTTATGTGCGCGTTTTACCTCTAAAAATTGTATTATTCTCAAACTCCTATTATGCACGTGCTATTGGTGTGGGATAAATGCAAATGTAGTCGATTAATTATCCTTTTCATGTTGTTTGCTCGTTTACTTTTGAATAAAATGCAAAGTTTTGGAAGCTTATATAGTGCTATTATTTAGCGCTATTAGCATGCCATTTGCCAATCGAGATAGAACACAAAGCTTTCTGGATGCTTAAAAAGCTGAACCTTGATCTTTGAGAAGTCAGATATGCGAGAATGTTGCAATTACTTAATTTAGAAGAGCATAGGCATTTCTCTTACGAAAACACAAAGCTATACAAGGAAAAGACAAAAAAAAATGGCATGAAAGTAAGCTGACTCCTCGAACCTTTGAGATGGGCCAGCAAGTATTGTTATTTAACTTTAGACTTTGGTTGTTTCCAAAAAAGCTTAGATCCAAATGGTCTGGACCATTTTGAATTACATAGGTAAAACCAAGAGGAGCAATCTGGATTAAGAACGAGTCGAATGGGACTGAGTTTGCAGCCAATGGCCAGAGACTCAAGCATTACTGAAATGCGGATGTTCAACGCAGAATATCTTCATTCTCATTGTCAGAAGAATGAGCTCGCAAGTATGCGAGTGGAGCCAGCACTTATCGGTACCTTTAATTTTTGCTCCACACATTCTTTTTAAAATATTTCCTATTTACTTATCTGAGAAGTTATTTTACTATTTTATTTTATTTTCGTCTGTTTAAATTTTTAATTTTCAATTTGACTATCTCGGTAAATCTCTCTATACACGTGGGAATTAGACACAATCATTCTGATCAATAATTGTGGCTGAATATCAAGCAGTCAGATTTTAGGATCGTTAATCCAATGGTTCACAACAAATGCATGGCCGCCCTGATCCAACCGTCGGTCTGACGCAATGAAACAATTGCCACCCTAAATATCCTACCACTTCATCCCATCGTTAAATACCTTGGGATTATCTTCTTCGTAATCTCACAACCATTCACTTCTTTACCAAGTCTCCCAAATTCAAACTGTAAGAATTTCACCATGGTGTGAAGACTTGCAATAGACTACAGTCAGTGGTGGAACATTAGGATGGAAGGGCAAGGCAAAGTTGATCCACCTTAGGCTCTTGAGCCAGTCAACATTGTGCTTGCAGCCACTGATCCTGAAGTTGAACAGCCGCTAGCCAAAAGACATAGGCAAACCTCTACTTCACCTGCAAGGTCAGATGAACATGCAGAAGAAGAAAAATCTTCGAAAGTCCCCAGAGAAGAAAGAGCAGTCACGTTTGTACCACGACAGTCTCTACTGCTAGTGCTGATTGGCAGCTCTGAAACTTCAGAGTATTTCGAAGGTTTGACGCCTTCGATGGAGGAGAGGGACATGGGGAGTTTGACCAAAAGATGGAAGGAGTCAAAAGAGCACGAGAAGGCGAGTGTGGAGGAAATGCAAACGCTGGCACCTCTAGACATGTTAAGGTGGCTGCCGTCTGTGAAAGTGATGAAAGGCCACATCGAGAAGGAAAAATGCCGATGGTGGAAGAGCATCTAGGTGGATGCAAAAGGAGCAACACCGGTGTTGGAGGACCTGTTTTGACGCCGACTTAGAGATGAAAAAGATGTAGGCCTTGTCGAGCATAAAAGAACAAGACTACATCCTTGGAAGGAAGCCTGGACGAGACGAATAGGATTATTGAGCGCTTAATAGCATAGTTCTTCATAGACCCTGCCGCTAAGGTAGCAGAAGCGGGTCCTCCCACACATGCCCATGTATCGACTCATCCACTTAAGAGAAAGAAGAGCATGCATGAAAAGTTGGTGCGCTGCCTTTGGGTGCTCACCAATAATTTGAGCGCGTATATGGAATACAAAAAAGAGCGCGACAGTGCGTTATTCGACGCACTGGCTCTCTTAAATATGCGCATCCACAAGTTGATCTTCCCGCAATTCCAGGACATTGTTTCTTCCACCGACTCTGACAGTTCTAACTCGAAAGAAGGAGAATGATAAAGGAAGTCTCTGTCTCTATCGCATTTCTCTTCTCTGTATTTATCTCACCCTAATTAATATAATCAATCTCTTCATTTTATTCCCTTTTTTTAGTAATATGTTTTGACTAATGCTGTGTTAGAATCTTGCTTTTTAATTATCAGTTTCCAAAAATTATCTTTAATACGCTAAAATTTAATCTACCCCGGGACGTCGATTGCTAGTTTCCTAACGAGATCATGTTGAGATGGATCCTTTTTAAACTTGGAACATAGTACATTTCCTTGGGGAGGAAACCGAATGCTTGAAGCAAGGAGATTGAGAACTTTAGTTTAATTTAAGTTTGGGGGAACTAAGCCTTACCTTCATTAGGGACAATGAAGACTTTAAGTTTGGGAGTGAGGGTAAGCCTGCGGAGTGATATGTGAATAGCATATTTCAAAACCATAGAAAAAAAAGAGAAGAGAGTGAGTAAAATCAAAATTAAAACATTCTGGGTAAAAATGAAACGAAAAAAGAGCAAATAGTCGTGGGTATTCCAAGTATTCCGCTAGCCACCTAATCAAGCTCAAGCTTAAGATATTTCAATACTTAGATGTAACATTTTATGCTCAAACAAACCATACTAAGACTATGGAATAGTGGCCATGCAAAAAATTTTACTCAAAGGAACCCAAATAAATAAGCCTCGAATAAAATGATTTGAACAAACTTAAATTAACCAAAAAGGGGTTGATTGACCTGTGCTAGAGTCAAATGTTTCTAAGCTACGGGGTGTACATTGAACTAAGGGCAATTAGGAGAAGAACTCATATGAGATTGAAGGGAATCAAATGAAAGAGGAAACGAGATGATTAAGCATATGGCGCCATAAACGAAATAAGGAAAGAATCAAATGAAAGCAAGATGTTGACTAACTAGACACTAGAGAGACAAATTGCTGAAATCACGAGATTCTTGCCTTAAACACAAAAACATAATTGACAAATTCATAGAAGGAAAGATATCGCGTCGATCGATCAGTGCGTATTCTGGAAGATTCGAAGGATGATTATAAAAGGAGACCTTTATAATAGGATTAAAGGGAGGCGAGGTTTGAGAGTTTGTCAAAACCAAGAGTTTTACATTGTTATTCTTTGTTTTTCTTACTAGACTCATTTCATTTAAGCAATACATTATCTGTATTTCTTGTTTGTATGATGAACTCATTTCGTTAAGGAAAAACTAGGGAAAAGTGGCTAGTTTTAGCATGTGTTAAGAGGAATAGGAAGGACGTAAGTATAGCATGTTAACTAGGAGCAAATATCAACAGTAAGTGTCGACTGGCCATCCACACGCACTAATAGGTTGTAAATCGGAAGAGGAAATAACCTAAATCTAGTGTGCATGTTCAGTAGGTTAGTTTTAAGTCTTGAATACTTTAAATTGGAGCTTAGGAATAATCGTGTAACTACTGCATACGTAGCACCGGCTGATAATTACATCAAGTTGTGGCGGAAGTTGGGCTTGATGCGAACGAAAGTAGAAGTGGAAGTTTAAGTGGCGTAGTATGATAGTTACCCCTTACCTCATGTTTCTTTGAATGCATTGCTAATTCTTTCTATGAGTACCCTGGTTTAGCCTTATTTTCTCATAATCTGTTTTACAATTGTTCTTATTTCATTTATGTTATTCAACCCAATCAATCACAACAACCATTCGTTATTTTCTATTCAATTCTAAACATCACCTTAGATAAATCACAGTCTTGGTGGAGATTGATAATTTACTTATTACTTACTTCAGACTGTGTATACTTGCGCGAGTGTGAGTTTATTGCATACGAAGCACCTAGTTTTTCTACAGTCAGCGCTTGTATGGAAAACCACATTTATGTTTCTTGCTCTTCCACAACACTAGGTTCCCGCCTACAAAAACACAATATCTAGAGATACATCTCATGTCCTCCTTGGTCCCTGCCCAATTAGCATATGAATAACATTCAATCTTCATATGACCATGATCCTCATACAATATCTCTTTACTAGGTGCAGACTTCAAGCAGCTCAAAATTTGTTCCACGGCAGGAGATGGCATATACTTACTCACCATGTCATTGAGTAAGCTATATCAGGTCTAGTAACTATTGGATAGTTCAATTTCCCAGCCATTCTTATGTATCTTTCAGGGTTTCTAAAGGATTCTCTTTCTTTGACTAAATGTAAATTGGGTACTATAGGGGAACCACCTGATTTCACTTCCAACTTTTGTGCTTCTCATAATAAGTCAAGAACATATTTTCGTTGAGATAGAAAGATACCTTTCTTGCTCCTCGTCACCTCAATGGCTAAGAAATACAGAATTTTCAGATCTTTAGTATGGAACTAACTGTGAATATAATATTTCAACAATGCTATGCCTGTCGTATCATCTCTAGTGATTATTATATCGCCAACTTATACTACTAGTAAAATAGTATAATTCTTCGATTTCTTGTAAAACACAAAATGATTTAACGAACTCTTCTTCACTCCAAATAGTTCAAGGGCTTGATTGAATTTACCAAACCACGCTCTCAGACTCTTTTTCAGGTCATACAACAATTTGCAAAGATAACATACTTTGTCACTCTCCCCCTGCGAATCAAACCTAGGGTGGTTGCTCCATATGCACCTCTTTTTGAAGATCTTCGTGCAGAAATGCATTTTTAATATCCAGTTGGTATAATGACCACTCTCAACATGCAGCTAGTGAAATAAAAAATCTAACCGACGTCATTTTTGATACAGGAGAAAAGTTTCACAATAATCAATTCCATATGTCTGAGCTTAGACATTGACCACAAGTCTTGTTTTTATCGAGCAACAAAACCATCTGAGATGACTTTGATTACAAACACCCATTTACACCCAACCACATTATTTCCTTCTATATGAGCAAACTACTCTCAAGTATTATTAACATCTAAAGTAGTCACCTCCTCAACCATTGCCTCATGCCAGCCAGAATGAATTAATGTTTTGTGAGTATCCTTAGAGATAGACACAGAATCAAAAGAAGTAAAAAACAAATAAATGGGAGGTGACAAATGATGATACGAAACATAAGAAGAGATGGGATAAGTGCAAGAATGCTTACCTTTATGAAGAGCAATGGGCATGTCAAGATCACTAACTTCTTGCGATTCAGATGACAAAGAATCTCCTGGTAAAGGACATGGGTCTGTAACCTGTTGTCACACTTGTCTAGAGTAAACTTGAGTAACTAGAGGACAGGATGGAGCAAACTCTGACAGAGGCGGATCAAGAGAAGGCGATGAGACAATTTCATAGAGGAATAAGTCTTCCTCCTCATGATAAGAACTTGCTGATACTGGCTTGAGGGGTATAGTGTCAAAGAATTAAACACATGACAAAACAAGATATCTATTCAAATGGGGACCATAATAACGATATCCTTTCTAAATACAAAAATAACCTAGGAAGATACACTTTAACGATTTTGTGTCCTACTTTGTAGAATGAGGATTGATATCACGAACAAAACAAGTGCAACAAAAAATCTTTGGTGCAACAGAAAATAACTCTTTGTTGGGAAAACAAGACTTGAAACGAGATTCTACCATTAAGCACAGATGATGTCATGTTATTGATTAAAAAACAAGACGTAGACGATGACATTCTATTTATTTGGCAGTTTCAAGTAAATGCAGATTCTTTCGTTCAGTAACTCTATTTTAAGATAGAGTATCGGGACACGATGACAGATGGATGACGCTTTTGTCAAGTAAGATTCTAGAAAATTGAAAAAATATTCACCACCATTATCACTTCGTAATATTTTAAAGGATATATTAAATTGATTCCTAATTTCAGCATTAAAGACACAAAAGTGAGAAAATAACTCAGAACGATTCTTCATTAAATAAACTCAGGTTAGACGAGAATAATCGTCAACAAAAGTTACAAAAGAATGAAATACCATTTAAAACACTACAGAACTTGGATCCCAAACATCTAAACAGACTAAATCAAAGAGAGCATCTTCTCGTTTATTGACTTTAGGACTAGAACTAAGATGATGAAATTTAGAAACCTGACATGACTCGTAATTTAAATAAGACAACCTACTAAATGTTGGATACAATTTTTAAAAACCGATAAGGACGAATGACCTAATCGACAATGAATTCCAAATAGAGACTCGATTCTTGAACAAGCGACAAAATTCCTTGGTTGTTGATCACATATAAAGGCCTCTAGACTCATATACTCTACCAATAATCTTTTTCATCATATGATCCTGAAACAAGCTGTAGCCAGGAAAGAAATAAACAAAGCAATTTAGGTCAAGAGTAAGTTGGCTAATTGAAATAAGGTTAAACGCAAGGTTAGGTAGACATAAGATTGAACATAAAGACATTGTAGATGTAACTTTTATCGATCTAGACCCTGAACCGGGGATGATGACCCATCTGCCAAGGTGACAGTTGGGAAAGGTGCTTGTGACAATAAATTTAAAAAGAGATTGTTCTTACCTATCATATGTGAAGCAGCTGATTACGAATCGGTTATGCGGTATAAATGATCTAATGATAAATTCTAAGTATAAGATACTATTGCTAATATCCTACGCTTGTGAATCACATTTTACGCAAGTATACGCAGTCGAGGTGCAGCAAGTGATAAGTATTTATTTATCGTTCTCCACTGGGATTGATGTCTAGAATTAGTTGTGCAAGAAATCTAAATTAATGGGTGTTGATTGTTTTGTTTAATATCCCAATATGCGAAACTTAAATAGGCTTAGGTGAAGAATATGAATGTGAATGATGCTAAACACTCTTTCGTGGTAAGATATATTTCATGGTTTCCTACTCTTTAATGATTACTTCCGCATTCTTTGGTTTATGGCAAACCCAGCTCCCACTACGGTTCTTCATACTTGTCTCTAGGCATCACATGCATTAGTAAGGTTATCCCTAACTCTTTAAACAATGTGAAAGACCTCGCATCCGCCTAACGAAGCCTGTTGTGACCTTCCATCAATTCCTTCTCCCAAGTTCATTGATGGTTAGCATACGTGGGTAGCTACTCAACGCGTACTGGATATTTAAACAACATTATAAAATACTCTTACCTACATTCCTAGCATTTATTCTACATACAATTTCTCACCAGACACCCCTAACTTATTGAAACATGAATAAAGAATGCAATAAGAACGAAATATGAAATATCATTACGAAAAGAGTTGATTATAGTGTCTATAATCTTCTCCTAACTACAATTAAAAACTAACGAATAAGAAATGGTGCGGCTACTACAGATGTGCGAAATCCTTGTCATCGGAGACCACGAACACCTCCCAGTTGTCTTCTACATATGGCGGAATGACTCCAGAGCGAATCGACTCCCAGCCAACCGACCTCTCTCTATGATTTCTGTTATTCCTTAAATAGGGTTGAATTACTTGGTCGGCAAGTTTAGAATGTTCTAGAATTTCCTCCAATTTGCCCGAATCTTTGTCTATTTATTTCTCAAGATTTCGATGGTGACTTGATTTTTCGAATGCGATAATTCCCTGACGCTTCACATTTGATGCGGGTTCCTACTGCAATAATCACTTTGCCAATGTGATAGCGTCCCAATTAGTCCTGCGCAAAAAAACACATTAATTAGTGCATTTATTGCCCTCTTTTACTTAGGAAATGTAATGTTGTCTTTCTTAATGCTTATATGTGGATGTGTATGAATTCTATCTTTTTCATTAGTATTTTAGCTTTTATCTTATTTAAATGACCTATAAATCCTAAGAAATGCTTAAGTAAATAACCTGAATTATGCTCTATTTGAGAGCTATCAGCAGCCTCGGAGTTTATGATCCATTTTGGTGAAGATGTAAGAATGCAACGATTTTTATTACATGTGTTAGCTAACGTTACAGTAGGAATATTCGAAGAAGTTGACTCTGATAACTCTAGTGACACTTGGAATTTGGTAAACTTATCATTTGAAACAACATTCGTTGCATAAGACCTCTAATTTTGATGCTACAGGTTTCTACAAACCAGTTTTACATGATCTGGCTTCCAAATTTAATAGCATCAGACCTCCTCTTGAATCTAGTCACCTGCTATCTCTACTGGACTCTTGGCACCGATCATAATTAGTCTTTAGTGTGTTAGCACTCACACCCTTCACGAAACAAGAATCATATCTTCCCATAATGATCATTTAACTTGTTGATCTACTTTGATAATTAGCCTCTAGCTTGTTGATTTACGTGGATGACTGACCTCTGACATGTTGATATGCTTGGATGATGTAGACTTTGACAGAGATCTTGAAAGCTTGTTCTTTGATGGTGGTGGATTGAATCTTTAGTTTGTAAGTGAAGAAGTGATCAATTTGTTAAAACCTTAATCGTTGTGCGTGTTTTTTTAAATCGAGAAATCGAAGCTTCACTCCTCTATACCTGAGCACCATTGGCCCGTCCCGAGGCTGTGGCACCGAAAATTGTTGTGTGTTTTGAATTCTATAATTTGATCTTTCAATTATTTTACTCGCTGGCTATACTTGAAAGCTTTTAAACTTAGACTGTTGGATACTCTGAATTTTCTCTACCTTGATACTTTGAAGTCTTAGGTCTTCAATCTTCAATTTAAGTCGGGATATTAAATCTTATGTCTAGATTATTGCAAATGAGGACGAACTCTATATTTATAGGCATGGACTTGTGAGCTTGTGTTTTATAAGCCATGAACCTCATAGACCTTAGGGTTTGACTATTGGGCTTTGGCTTCATCGGTCATTGGTTAGGGGCAGTTAGTCTTGTTAAATGAATTTAGGCCTAGTTTAATTTAAACAAAATATTAAAAAAAAAAAAAAAAAAAAAACCAACTTCTAATCAAACTAATTTAACGACACTTATAAATTTATAATTGAAAATTTTAATTAAATTTTGCCATTAATTTACAAATGACGTGGAATTTGGCCAAAGTTTCACAGTCATGCGTCAAGAAATTGACGAAGCACATAATGAGCTAAAAATTGAACAATCTAGATTAAAAAAGTTTTTGGCTAAATTATCAGAAATACCCTTGATTTATGGGGATTTTGTCAAATATACCCCTAAACTTTAAAAACTTCCAAAAATATCCTTGAACTTGAAAAAACGTAATTCCCTTATTATTTCAATTGGATTGAAACCGTCAAAGTTATGTTTAAAAAATACCCTTGAAATTTACACAAATTTAAAAAATACCCTTAACTTTAAAAATTGTTAAAAAAATATCACCACCATTAAGTTATGTATTCTAACTCGAAAATAGTTATTCTTCTTTTCTTTTTTACATATTTTTTTCCATGAAAACTAAATAGAATGAACATATAATTGAAATTTCGTAGTAAAAATTTGATAAAATAAGAATTTTTTTTAAAAAAATTTGACAAAATAAGCTCCATACATTTAAAATAGATTAAAAAAAAAAAAAAAGGCATAATCATCATAACTTTAAGAAAAAGAAAAAAAGAACTAATTTTTTGTTTAGATCAATTTGAAACTTGTAAGTTCGCGTAGGAATTTATTCATTTATATAAGGATAACAATTATCTTTATTTTGGTTGCAATTGATTTCTGGCTTGATTTATATAAATAACTTAGCGATCTAAATGTAACTCTATAAATTAAAAGTAAATTCTCCATAATCCATATATATTAGTTTCAAATTCAAATTTGTTATTTTGAGTTTCTTACTATCAATTGTTTATATATGACTAACATTACAACTAGCCAGAAAATATTACCTAGTTGTAGCCAATATTCAATGACTTACGACGTATGTATTGGAAAACAAAATAAAAATGATAAAGAACAATTAGACAATAAATATATTAAGAAATTAAGAAATTAATTTTATTCAACAAACTAACAAATCAATTGATTAAACAATTAATATTGGCATAAAAATAATATAGGAAAATTGTACAAACGACCTCCTACCTAAAGTATAGCGTTCGTAACGATTACATTTTTCTTTATGAAACAAGGAACCACGCCCGTCCCTAGACTAGGTACTGGAGACATCGAAAGAGTAATGTCACAGGTGAGTGTCGAATTGGGACCTTGAGGGAGCATACTCTCAAAGCTTAAGTCATTAACCACTGCGCCACCCCTTGAGAACATAACCATTACATTTTTAAACTATGAATTTTATCAGTTACATTCATCAAAATTATAAATGTTGCAATCTACTTCTAAAATTATTGGAATATTATAATAGTACAATTGTCATTTCCAAAGAAAATCCACTTCTCCAATTTCTATGATCATTTGGATGAAAATTAATAAAACATAAAATATATGTGGAAAATGATTATAGCAATCCCACCAAATCCACACTCCATTCTTGTAGAAATCAAGCACGAGAATCGTGTTCTTCAATTGCTGAGCGACCGTACATTTCCATTTCATATTAATATATGTGGTATTAACTATTAAGAGTCCATATGCATTGCGAGGGCTGTACCCAAGAAGCGAATATTGAGAATGACAAGTTCAATTTCATATTCCCCCATTAAATTTGACCCAATTAATCAATTCCTTGATTCCCTATCAGATTTAATCCTGGAAATTAATTTTAAATAAAATTGGTTGTAAGGTAGATTTAGTGGAGCCAGATGTGAAAGGTGAAGACTTCTTTAGAAAGGAATATTTCAGCTTAATATTTCGTAAGACACAAGACCATTATTTATACGGATGTTTACACGAGGAGATAGTTAGTGGGTTGTATATTCTACAAAGCCCATACTACGAAGCCCATGAAACCGGATTGTTCCCAATGAAGATAACATAGCCAGTGGTTGATCGATAATCAATGGTGTTTCCAGCCCAATCAGAATTAGAAAAAGCTTGAACCTTTAGAGTGCTTGACTTGTAATGTAATTGAACTGTAGAGGATCCTTGTATATATTGGAAGATTCTCTTTTCTGCTGCTAAATCAGACATAGTTGGATCGTTCAGAGATGCTTTTCCCACAGCAAACGATATATCAGGACGGGTGAAGGTTAGGTAGTGTAGAGCCCCTACCATTTGGCGATAGGCAGTGGAATCTTGAGATGAGCAGGGAGTTAAATCTTGTTTGTCATGTTTAGCAGCAGCAGGAGTGCAACAAGTTTTTGAACCATTCATACTTAACCGTTGTAAAATGTCAGCAATATATCGGGACTGATGAACATAGATACCTGAAGCCAAGGTTTTGATTTCTAAACCAAGAAAATAGGTAAGAGCTTCTAGGTCAGTCATTTCAAATCTCTTCTAGAGGCAGTGGACCAATTCTTCAATATATACATTGTCATTGCCGGTTAAAAATATGTCATCATCATATAGGAGAAGATAGGTGATGGATTGGTTTACACGTCTAATGATTAGAGATGGGTCAGATACAGAAGCCACAAAGCCGAAGTCGAGGAGATTGGTGGTGAAGCATTCGAACCATGCGCTTGGTGTCTGCTTGAGTCCATATTTGAGACAACATACTGTATTTGGACGAGATGAGTCAATAAAACCTTGTGGTTAAGTCATGAAGACTTCTTCACTAAGATCTCCGTGAAGAAAGGCATTTTTGACATCGAGTTGTCTGAGTTTCCACTTGAAGGAGGCAGCAAGGGATAGTATCAATCGAATTGTTGGTTTCTTTACAACTGGGCTGAAGGTTTCGAAGTAGTCTATTCCTTCATGTTGATGGAAACCTTTACCTACCAACCGGGCTTTGTGACTAGCAATCATTCCATCAGGATTATGTTTGATCCTGAAAATCCACTTACACCCAATTATGTTAGTTGATGGTGGAACATCAACAATAACCCAGGTATGTGGTAGAATCTGGATCTATCTATTAGCAAAACATCACGAACATACACGATAAACCAAGTGATTCAAGGTACTTGGACACTCCCTAGACTCTTGAGATCTCTCAAGCCCTAACTCTCATACAATTCAATGATTCCTCCTCACTAAGCAACTCTCCCTATTTATAAGCAATAGCCTCTAACTTGCTATCCAAGAACTTGCTAATATACCCCTATATTATTCCTTAATATCTTAAAGCCCCAAACCTATCGATACCCTCCCCTTTAAAGCATCTTGTCCTCAAGGTGGGTATACAAAAATGAATCACAAAGCAACATATAAAGTGCAAAATTTCCAGCAAAATGGTGTTGATGTAGCAAGCAGAACATGAGTTTTCAGCAGCCCACACAGTCCAAAGCACATTTGACAATCTACACTTGAATGATTTCACTGCCCCAGTTTAATTTGAAACATAAGGCCTTAATTTGAAGAACTTAAATCAAGCCCGTTAAAAGAAGCCCAATTTGACCCAAATTCTTCTTCTATTTATAAAAGCCCATATTTCCATATCTCATCTGCACATAAAACCCTAGCCGTCCAACCTTCCAAATCTTTTTTTAACCCCTTTTTTTACTATTTTTTTTTTGCTTCCATTCGCAAACCCACGCAATATCGACTTTGAAAACCCGATTCCTCCTTCCGTTTTTCTGCTTTTTGCGAACACGTCGATTTCCTTTTTTCTCTCTTTTATTTTTATTTTTATTTTTTGCTTCTTCACAACAAAGATTTCTTCTCCATGGCCGACTTCTTCTCTGAGGTAAGAACGAATTTCTTCTTCCATTGTGAACAACGACGCTTCTTCACCGGCCTCCACTGCGCACGACGGCACTTCTTCACATCTAACAGATCCACCACAAGCTGTACCATACTCAGCCATAGAAAGCTTAGGAATCGTTTCAGAGAAATTAGTGTGCACTTTCTCATCATCACTTGTTCGATGGCCATCTTCATCCGGCGAAGCTTCTTCATTAGACCACCATTTATCGTCTCGATGCCTCTTCCTCGATCTTTGCACTCGTTTGTGACATATTCACCCTAAATTGCAAGCTTTCCATCTTTGAACTAGAGTTTTCAGACTTGCAATCACCCGACGCTTTGGAGCTTGCTTCACTAGCCAATCGAATCTGCACGATCGTTTCTCTTCAACCTTCATCTTCAATTGGCACAAACGTTTCTGGTGTGTTGTCTTCATTTCTTGAGTCTTCTTCTTTGGTCGAGCAATAGGATGTCGCCGCTTTCCTTTCTTCCGTCTTCTCTCCTCCAATCGATTCTTTTCCCGCTAATTTTTCTCTTCTTTTGGCCGCAATCTTCGATGCTTCCTTATGCTATTCTCCATTGCAAGTTCTTCATCAGTTTTGTTCTCGATCTTCACTGTTTTTGGTATGAAAGTCTTTTAAATTTCAACAATCTCCATATGCTTGTCCATCTTTTTTTGTTTTTCTACAAACTGCTCATTCAAGAATTCTAAATCTGCTTTTGTTCGACTCTCCTCTTTCCTCCTTTGCTTTGATTCTTCTAGGAAAGAATCAATCAAAGCAATCATCCGTTCGAATCCTCTACTAACAACACTATCATATTCATCATCCATCTCTTCACCCAAATACGGATCGAAACCGCTCTAATACCAATTGATAGAATCTAGATCTATCTATTAGCAAAGCATCACGAACATACACGATAAACCAAGTGATTCGAGGTACCCACCCTCCCTAAACTCTTGAGATCTCTCAAGCCTTAACTCTCATACAATTCAATGATACCTCCTCACGAAGCAACTCTCCCTATTTATAAGCAATAGCCTCTAACTTGCTATCCAAGAACTTGCTAATATACCCTTATATTATTCCTTAATATCCTAAGGCCCCAAACCTATCAGTATGTTGATCCGAGGAGAAATTTGTATTCAAAACTCATTGCTTCTTGCCATTTTGGATGTTTAGCTGCCTGAGTATATGAGTTTGGTTCAATAGAATTAGAAAGGGCTTTGGCGATGAAAACTTTCTTCTTGGATATCCCTGACTTCTCGCGGTTTGCATAGGATGTAGATTTTGTATTATATCGGTAGGAGGTTCAGGAATACTGAGATCATTTAGTGGATTCAAGTTAGGTGGTTAAGGATCAGTGACGGTTGTTTGAGAAGTGTCTATTGATGTAGGATGTAAGGGAAAATAGCTAGTAGAAGAAGGTTGAGTGGTATGTGCTGGTATAGAAGAGTGATAATTGTTAGGTTGAGCTGTATTAGATAGAAGCAATGATGACTGAATGGAAGGAGTAGCCTCATTTGGTTGATCAAATAGCTGAGAGCAGGGAATAGGTGGTGCAATAAAGCATGATGATTTTTGCTCCGAGTGACTATTATGAGTATTGTCATTGAAGGATTGTTCTGCAAAAGGGTAAATAGATTCATAAAAAATGACATGACGAGAAATGTAGAATTTCTTACTTGAAGGTTCGTAGCAGAGGTATCCTTTGTACTCCTGAGGATAACCTGGGAATATACAGCTAGCAGTTCGATCCTAGAGTTTATGTTGAGTATATGGACGAAGTTAAGGAAAGCAGGCACATCCAAAGGATCTGAGAAACGAATAGTTAGGAAGAGTATTGTATAATGTTTCAAACGGAGATTTATTATGCAATACTGGTGTAGGTAAACGATTAATGAGATACGTTGTTGAAAACACAAAGGGCCATAAAGTCATTGGTGTTTTAGATTGAGAGAAAAGAGAGAGTGTGGTTTGAACAATATGTTTGTGCTTGCGTTCAGCAATACCGTTTTGCTCAGGAGTGTGTGGACAGGATTTTTGGTGAAGGATCCCTTTTCATTCAAAGAATTCTTTAAGTTGGTTATTAATAAATTCACCCCCTCCATCACTACGAAAAACCTTCACCTTTTTTTATAGCTAATTTTCTATGAAACAAATGAACTTAGATATTGTAATTGATACTTCAGACTTAAGATGTAAAGGAAACAACCAAGTAAATCGAGAAAAATCATCTATTATAGAGACGTAATAACGATGTCCATTTATTAAAATTTTTGGGGAAGGTCCCCATACATTACTATGCAACAAATCAAGAGGTCCTAAGCTAATAGATTGCGAAATGCTAAAAGGTTTTTTTGATATTGTTCCAGCTATACAATCACGACAAACATTAGAATTCAACTTTACAGGGGGGTATGGTAAATTCTTAATAACTTGATGACTGATTGCGGAGTAGGGATGTCCTAATCGTGAATGCCAAACATGAGCAGGAACATGCGTGATATAATTTGCTTGAACTTCAGAAGATGATTGACAAGCAGAAACTAAAGGATAGAGGCCATTTTCACATGGTTCGTGAAAAATGACCTTTTTAGTTGCCTTGTCCTGTATTTCAAAACAATATTCATCGAAAAGAAAAACACAATTGTTATCTTTACACAAACGATAGACAGACAGTAAATTTGTTGAAATTGATGGCACACGTAAAAGTTGAGATAAAAGAATATCATAGGAAGGAGTAAAGAGGGTACCAGATCCTTGATGAGTGATTGGAATTGTCTACCCATTACCAACCATAACATTGTTCTCACCCGTGTAAGAAGTTGATGTTTGAAAGTTAGCTAGATCGCTTGAGAGATGAGCATTGCACCCGATATCTGATAGCCATACTGTTGGATTGATAGTAGGTGACATTCTTAAGTTTGAGTTGTGATTCATAGATGATGAAGCAGCCATAGCCGCTAACTATGCAGGAGCAATGCGTCCTTGATATGCATGATTCATTTGATAGTAGCAGTCAAGAGCGTTATGTCCAAAATGACTGCAAACTTGGCAATTTACCATATTAGGATCGATCAGATGGTTGAACTTGAGACGAATTGGATGATTGAGGTAGAGTAGATGTAGGATTGAATTGGGAATACCCTTGAGACATGTTCATAGAAGGATGACCTTGATATTGAGCATTACATTGGGTTGGGTTTGTTACAGGGTTGAATTGGGAATAGCCTCTTCCTCGACCACCAGAGGATCGGCCTCGAGTTTGATTCTTCCAAGAACCACATCCTTCTTGATTGTAATTTGCTGCCATTGCAAGATTTGGTAAATTTGTAGAATCTTCTTTCTTGTTCTGGATTTCTATCATTTTTTCCTCAGTTTGAAGAAGAGCAGATAGTTCATCAAACGTAAGAACTTGACCTCGAGTTCTTAAAGACGTTTTGAAGACATTATATGTTGATGGAAGACCATTGATTACATAAATCACCAAATCTTCAGGATCAACTGTAACTGATACTGCGGCCAAGCAATGAACAATACTCTCGTCGTAGATAGGAATAAATGGATTCATTGCCAATTTTTCAATACTCTATAACTCAATTTTTAGACTTACAATGTTTGTTCTTAAAGAGGATGAGAAATCTCGTTCAAGAGTTTCCCAGATTTCTCTTGACGTTTTACAACCTGCTGCATTTGACAAGGCTGATTGACTGAGGGTTGCACAGATGAGAGTGATTATTGCTTGATCTTTCTCATACCAAGATTCATAAGTTGAATCATCTTTATCTAATTCTTTCTCAGTTTCTTGCCCATATTCAACAATTTTCTTTGGTGGCAGGTATGTACCATCAATGAATTTGAACAGCTTATGAGCATGCAGTAATGGTGCAATTTGAAATTGCCACAAGATGTAATTGCTCGAATCAAGGCGAATTGAAACGAGATTACAGATGTTCGTGAGAAGGTATAAGGAAGAATTACCTTGTGAGGACGAATCAGCCATGATTGATTAGCAGAGAATCAGCGAAAGTAGATGAGGATCGAAAAAAAGGTCACACGAAGAAGACAAGAGCTGAAAGAATTTAGGGAAAGGAAGAAGTCGTTTGAGAAACGTTAGACAGTGGGCTCTGATACCATGAAGACTTATTTAGAAAGGAATATTTCAGCTTAATATTTTGTAAGGCACAAGGCCATTATTTATACAGATGTTTACAAAAGGAGATAGTTAGTGGGTTGGGCCACGAACATTTAACTAAAGGCCCATATATACTAACAAAAGGCTCACAAGTATGAGTCACAGACCATCAAAATAGCCAAACACAACTCTGAGCATAACCATGTGCATCGTATGTTGCATTTGATTACATCGAGAGCATATACATTTAGTTGATTTGTCTGTTTGTAGCATAACCATGTGCATAGTATGTTGCATTGAGAGCATATACATTTCATGCTTTGTCTTTTGTATGATTAGTGATGCATGACTCATGTATAGCCTGATATGGTCGAGTTGCATGTAGTTTGTATGTTCTAATATGGACTTGCATGATGTTTGATGCACGGCTCGGTGCCTCGTTTGAACCCAAACAAGACATGGAGACCGGATAGAGGAGATTAGTAGGTGGGTGTGGACGATGATATTCGGGCTCACCCCCCAGCTTGAGGTGATATTCTCTCGCCCCGTAGGACTATCGTGGATGGTCGACCGGCCAGGCTCATGGCCCTAGATAGTTTCTACTAGTAGCCTAAGGCACTCTCAAGGTATGTGGTATGGGCCTGATATGGTTCATTGGTGATTGGTACGAACCCACCTCTCATCGTGAGTACGAGACATGTTGGCCGACAAGATGCTCAACCCGTCGAATCCCTCAGCCTGGAGTAGGTTGTTCAGATTGCCCTCGAGTCAGAGGACTCTTGTGGACTGTTGGTCTTGGGTCTATTACCTTTAGACTACTCTATGAGGTGTAGGTCAAGGACAATGTTTTCTAACCTAACACCCAAGAGCTCGAGTTTTGTATACCCTTCAAATGTGTTGCTGATCCTACTTATTTGCCGATGTTTGTATCCTTGTGCATATCTATCTCCGAGTTGGGAGAGTCTTACTAAGTTTGCAAAAACTCATCATTTCCACTGTGAAATTTCCACAGGTTCTACTAGACTGTAGGGAGATGGATGATCGATGGAATTGGAGATGACCATGAGACTTGCTGCATTATTCTGTATAGAGTCTTATAGTTTATTCTTTCTGCATGAGCTATTTTAGGGGCAAGAGAAGTTGTACATGTTTTATCGAGTTTTTATGTTTTGACTATTGGGTACCCTATGCTTGTTTTTATTGAATTTACGATTTTATAACCTTATCTTTTTACTGGTTTCCAAAGAATGTTTTTGGATTTAATTACATGCTCTGAGTGTTGAACATTGTTTTCATGCATTTAGAGTTAAGGACTTAGGTTTAGACGCTGATTTGGGTCGAGTCTTTACAATGCCTGTCGTGTTTTTCATCAAATTTATGCCCCAAATTCATTCACGTAGAACACTCTCGTGTGAAATAAATGAAAGAATATATTTTATGATTGATTCATCTTCATTTTAGGAAAAGAATGCCCAGAGATATACAGGCTAAAGAAGAGGAATAAACTATTCTACATATCACAATTGTACCTTCCATTATAATATTTTAAGGGATGTAATTGATCAAATTAATAATTTTAGAATGTAACTATTACAAAGTCCATAATTTAGGAATGGTTTGTGCAATTTTCTAAGTAGTATATAAGTTGAAAATATAAAGAGACACTGTTGAACAAAACTTTAATATATGGTTCATAATTTAACAATAACATTTTTTTAGGTCAAGGCTGTTTTTGAAACACTTTTAAAGTTTAGGGAGATTTTTTAATTTTTTTTTTAACAATTCCCATCCTTAAACGTATTTTTAAAATTTAAAGTTGAACACATTTGACAAAATCTTCGTAGTTCAAGGGTATTTTTGAAAATTTAGCCAACATTTTTTCTTTGTACGTCTTTCATAGATGATTGTAATCCATAAGGGCATGTTTGGCTAGGGTGGATTGAGAAAGGAAGGGAAAGTGACAGTAAATTAATGTTTGGTGGGAAGCAAAAGAAAAAGAAGTAATAATAAATTAATGTTTGATGAGAAGGAAAAAGAAGTGATGTAATTTTTTTTTTAATACTTAATATGTTTAATATAATATTCATAATTGAATATAGTAGTGATAAACATCATTTTAAAATTTACTTCATTTTATTTAATATTTAAATGAAATTTAAAATTTAATACATATTCTTTATCAAAATTACTAAATAATAAAATCAATATTACAAACATATATTTTTATATTGTCAACAAAAAATCACATGCATAATGATTATAAATATTATTTAAAGTATGTGGTATGTTTTGAAATTTATTTAATTTCATATATAATTTAAATGAAAAATTAATTTTGGGAATAAATTAAAAATGCATAAATATTCTTTTACCAATATTGTTCTCAAATTCATTTCATTTAAAATACACTAAAAACTCTGATTAGCTTAGTTATTTAGTAATCAAAATAATAAATTTCAAATACATAAATAATTATAAACATTATTTAAATAACTTTGAAGTGTTTTATCTTTAAAAGCAAGATATATGCATAAATAAAATGTGTTAAATTTATACGTATGTCATTAGATCCCCCTAATTGTTGTAAACTCAAAAAAAATATGTATTTTGAAAAGTTTGATAAATAACAAATTAACTTATTTGTATTTATAACGAACAAAATCAATATTTTCAAATATATGTTTTTTAATGGCCAATTTCAATTTTATAAATAATTGCAAAATTTGTTTAAAGAGTCATATAAATAACTAATAGATGTTGATAAATAAATATATTCAAATAATTTAAAATGGTTGAATAGGTCTAAGATATCCATACTAAGTTTTGAATTAAGAGCTTATGAGTATAAATCTTATACTTGACAATATTTTTTTAATTTTTAAATAAATACTTTGAAAAAACCAAATTAAAAAAAGTGAGAATTAAAAAGATAGAAACAAAATGAAAAAAAAAAAAAAAAAAGTATAAAAGCACAACATAAAAGTAAAAGTTCAGAAGTAATAAAAAAGATATAAAAAAAATTTAAAACATAAAATAAGATCTAATAAAAGGAACGAAAGCTATTTCAAAAAGTAAAATAAAATAAAAGGAACGAAAGCACAAAACAAATTAAAATAAAATTACAAAGAGACGGAATTGAAATCGACTTTGGTAATTATAAAATAAAAAAGTTAAAAAAAAAAAAAAAAAAAAAACACACACACACGCCTGGAAAGTCCCGACTTACGCGCCGGATTCT
>JBBMKA010023599.1:0-27361 GCA_037833695.1 Sechiopsis laciniata | reverse complement strand
AAATCAAAACAACTATCCTTAGCAAAGAAATAGAGTATCTCACATAAAATCTTTTTTTCTTTATTTTTGTAAAAAAAATGTGAAAAAATTTGTAAGGAGATAACTTTGGGTTGGAAATGGAAGTTGAAAAGGGTCCACCATTTGGGGAGATTTTTTTTGTTTTTCAAAATTTAGTACTTTTTTATTTTAATAAATGTTGTTTTATAGTTGAGGATATTTGTGTAATTTCATTATAAAACTAATTTCCTTTATTCAAGCCGTGGATTACTTTTGTAAATTCTTTTTTTTTTTTGAACACGCATATAAATTGTTTTTTCATTTGGTCTATAACCGTAAAAAGCCAAAAAAAAAAAAAAAAGTTCTTCAAAAGAATAACCCCTTGGCAACCTTTCAAAAACTAAAACTTTGGCAACTTTCAAATGTTACGTCATATGCATATTTGATGTTCAAATTTTTTAATCATGTTTTAATTTTTTGACTCACTCTGGCAAGTTAGTTGGATAATGTTCCAATAAAAATGTTCTTTCAAGAAGATTTTGGAAACCTAAGAGGCGTTGAGTTCCATCCATAATAACTATTTATCTTAGAATTAATTTTCTATAGATTATGTATGGTTAGGGGTATAATAGTAAGGGGAGACATCGATGTATTTGGAGAGAGTTAGGGCTTCAATTAGCATGTTTAAGAGGGAGGGAAACTTTTCGGGTTAAACATAGGGTTTGCCTTGTATCTTTCACCATTGCCATAAATAATATTCTGATCATTTTCTTGTAGGGTTAGGATGTTGAAGACTTCCCCACATGAGACAGTGTGAATATCTCTAACAGTTTGAACCATAGTAATATGAATTGTTCCTACTTTTATTATTTACACTTGAAAATATTGACAGCAAAAAATAATAGAATAATTTTATTAAATAGATTTTTTGTCTTCAATATTTTATAAAATAACTCAATTATGTTAGTATATGGATAAGGTTTAAAATGTTAGAGGACATAGTTCAATACAATGCATTGCCCATAGAAGGCAGAACAATTTCGGAACTTCTTTTTAACTTTTTTGTAAATATTTCGATGGCATGCATCAATAGATTCTAAATCAATGTTTTTTTTATTAACAAAAAACATAAGTTTAATTCATTGGAACCATCTTTTATTAATATCAAATATTATGGGACAGGGCAATAATCTATGATTAGCCAAAAAAAAAAGAACTGGGTTTGAATACTTGATGGAGAAACCATTGGGAGAAGAAAAAAAACACCATTTTATAAAATAAAATGGCAAGAATTATGGAACTTTGAGGACCAAATGGAGGCAAAAGAGAGAATTTAATTCCAAATGTGCTGAAACATTCTATTTCTGCCTTAATACTTTCTTCTTTCACACAGCCTCCAAATATCTCATGGGTCAAAATATATATATACATACAGCCCAAAGCCCAAAACCCAAAGCGATCATGATTAGAAGAAGTGAAATATGAATATCAAAAAAGAAAAAAAAAGGTTTAATATGAGAAGCCTCCTCAATGACAAGTGCACACATGGCAGGCTTTGAATTTTTGTACTCTTTTTTTAGCTTTTCAATAGGAATTTTGAAAAAAAAAAGAAAATTGTATTGGATGAGTTATTTTAAAAAAATAATTATAAATTAGTTTAATTTTAAAATATTTGCATTTATTGTCTTTACTACGTTTTAATACTATATTATAAATATTTATAAATACAGTATTACAAAAAGTATGTGACAATATTCATTAATACCCATGACTATATTTATAAAATAAAAAAAATAAATAAAAGTGACCAAGTTTGGGAAGAAACCAAAAGGTATTGGTGGAAAGACTCAATGTTTGGCACTTTGGAAGTTTTTTTTTAGAGATTACAACGATTCTCTAACTTGTTGATGATTGGTATCTGACTTGTTGATCTTCTTTGATGATTGATCCTCTAGCTTGTTGATCTTTGGTTAGTCGTAGACTTGTTAATCTATTTGAATGGTCCATTTAAAAAACATGGTGTGTTCTTCGTGTTTGCGGGACCTGTTCATTGAATCGTTTGACCTTCGAAGTACTTGAAACTTTGAAAGCGTGTTTGATTTTTAGAGATTTGGAGAGTTTTTGCCTTTATGAATTCTCTCTGGAGTTCCAAATTTTTTGTCCCCTATGAAATTTGGGGAGACTTCAACTTTGGTGAATTCTCTATGGAGTTCCAAATTTCTACAGAAGAACAACGACATGTACAATTAGCCTCGTTTCCTTCCTTATCTATCCAACAACTACAAGACATGATCGTAAACTCTATTAGTGCTCAAATGGGATGGCCAATTCAAAGTTCTATTTAGTATTCAAAATCAAAGACAATAAACAACTAGTGATACTTGCAAGGTACCAACCACATAAGCTCTAGTAGTTAGATGGAAAAGACAACCAACCCCAAGCAACATGTTACTTACTTCGTAAAGACTTGTGAAACTCCTAGCACTCGAGGAGACCTTCTCGTTAGGTAGCTCATCGGAACCTTAAAAGAGAATGTGTTTGACTAGGCTAAAACAATAGACATGTGAGAAGAGATAGAGAGAGAATTTCTTAACTGGTTTAACTCAGATTATGGAAAAAAATGAGTTTTCTAAAAGAAAACATCATCGGTCTTGATTTTCTTGAAGGTGAAACCCCCTACCATGATTGGATCCATGACCTCTACAAAGTATTAGAAGCGACAAAAAGTTTAGAGCTACGACGAAGAGGCAAAGATCTGAGTTACTCAACTTTATCGGCAAAAAGATCATTGAAAGGAAGAAGACAAGGTAATAATTGAAGTATTTTTTTATTATTAGGAGTGAATTCGAAGCGACGACAACATATGACCTTAATATGTTCGTACTGAAATCAAAGCAAATATATACGATGGTTTAGCCTTTCATTTATATAAATGAGCTTTCAAGCATTGGTTGTGTTACATTCTGTCTACGCAATTGAGGGTCCAAACAAATGTTACGGGTTAGGCCTTAAGGGAAGGGTTAGGAAGTTTTCTAATATCCGTATTGAATAAATACAAAGTTAAATTCCTATTATCTATGTTGCGGGTTCTCAAGTTACCCACTCATATTCAAATTATTGGAAACCTCCTCTCACTTGAGCCCCTTATGAAACATGGAATGAAAACTCTAAAAAATTATTGGATTTTTTTTTTTTTTTTTTTTTTTTTTTTTTTTTTTTTTTTTTTTACTTTTCTTTTATTGAAAGAGAAATGACTTGAACTCTAAAAAAAAATCAATAAAAAGACATTTTCTTTATTAAAAAAAAAAAAAGAAAGAAAAAAAAGAGAAGATCGACTACTCATAAATTGATCATTAAAGAAGGTCAATAAGTTAACGACCAATTCAAGGATCAACAAGCAAGAGAGCAAACCAAAAGTGAACTTGGGAACAAGCTGATAATGACTAAGTTAATTTAAAAATATAATAAAGTGATGATGTGGTTATTAGGGTGCTTACATGGACTTCATTTTTTTAAAAATAATTAAAATAGAAACTCAAAAGACACATTAACAACTTTTTAATGTTTTTAATATAAAAATAAGAGGTGCCAAATTTTATTTTTATAATTATAAATATTAATTATATAACATTTTAATATATGTATTACTTTTGTTATTTATTTAAAATTTCTAATCATGTTAATAAATGATTCTCTAGCAGAAACTTAAAAATTTATTGGACAGTTTTAATACATATTAATTGAAGCCAAATATTTTTTAATAAGATATTTGTTGGTATGACAAAAAACAAAAAAAAAAAAAACTAAAACTAAAAAAACTAAAAAAATTGCATCAATAACAATTTTTTAGGCTAAAATACCATTTCAGACCTTAGATTTTCAAGTTTGATCCATTTTGTTCTTTCGATTTTCAAATGTCCAACTCCTTAAATTTTCAAACTTGTTTCATTTAAGTCTCTAAATGACATTTAAAAAAAAAAAAAACTAAATGACATTTAAAATGGCAATATATAATAATAATAATAATAAATCTCCCATCTTTATTTTCTTGAATTTTATGCTCTATTTTTTAAAAATATAGTATAAACGGTCAAGAGGCGAAGAAGAAGTCATTGGGCTTTCTTCCTTAAATCACAATAATGTATGAGAAATAGTAGTAAATGTCTAACTTTTATATACTCTATTAAGAGAATGTTTAATTTATTTTCGACTTTAGATAAATGTCCAAATCAAAAATTAGGGAGGAGAGACAATAAAATATCCCACATTAGTCTTGATTTTGTTTAAAAATAATAAAAACAAAAAATGATTACAACAACCATTAACTCTTGATTCAAGGAATAAATGATCAACTTTTTCATTTTAAAATAGATTTTATCTAAGTAAAATATCCTATCTTCAATATAAACAAAACAAAATCGACAGACCAACAAAGGGAAATATCCTGGAGCATTGCAAACGTGGTCGACAATTTAAAAAATTCTTCAACACTTTCTTTCTCAAACGAGTTTTTACTACTTTTTTTTTATCCCATTTTATTTTTGAGTTTATAAATTATCGGCGAGTTCTTGAATTTTCTCTCCCTCTTTTTTTCGTCTTTCTTTTCGCTCAAATTTTGGGTAATGTAGATTTTTTAGAGTTTGAATTGGTGATTATCTCAAAAAATCAATTTGGGAGTTTTGGATTCTTCTATTTTGATTTTGGGTAATTGACATAATGAGTTGGATTTGTGTTTTGGGTGGGATATTGTTTTGTTTTTCTTCATTTGAGTATTGTGGTGGAAATCTTCAGATTCAGAATTAAATTTAAGTTCTAGAGCTTAATTGAAGTTTTTAGAGTTGTAGATTCTTCTTTCAAAATTTTGCATTTAATCAAATGAATGCTATTTTATCGACAGTGAAGGGAAATTGTTCGCGAGTATTGTCTAGACTGAAAGATATATTGGAATCTTGCATTGATGCATATGAATCTGTAGGAGATTTGCAAATCGGCAAGAGTACTATACATGTGTACACGTATAGACAATGCAAACACATCTGAGTGGCCAAATTGTGTACATGAACCGTTACATTTTGGCTGACTCACAACAATATGTACATGTGTGTACTCCACAAACACAACTGAGGGAACCGGTTTTGTACACATACTGTTACATTTTGGTTGAATCACAATATACGTATGAATATATTGGAGTGTATAGGATGGTTGGAGGAATATTAGGGTTCTTTTTGTTTGTTCAACCCTTCATCTCAAGGAGTTTGTCAATTTTGTTGGTATTAAGTATACTCGCACACTCCAATGCAACAATCATCACAACTAAATGACATGTGAGTTGATTTGATTCTTGTTTCTTTTTTTGTTTTAAATTATAATCAGTATCAAAATATTCATTATGTAGATGGTGATATAGAATAAACAATCACCTCATATTTTATTTTATTTTATTTTATCTTATCTTATCTTATTATTTTAAAGTGTGGCTTAGGAGGAGAATCATTTTTGGACGATTTTGCCCCTAAGCCACATTACATATTTACACATATATCATTCTCTCTCTTTTAAAAAAAAAAAATGCATATTAACCATAAATGCATATTTGTCTTTTTATTAACCCACTTCCACGATCACATATGCATTTATAAATAGTCAAGAATAAAAACTCAATGCATTTAAGAAGAAAGTACAAAAAACCACTCCTACTATCGCAAATACATTGTAACCCACAAATGTATTTATAAATAGTTATTAAGAATAAAAACCCAAATTGTACATTTAAGAAGTAAGTAAAAAATAAAAAAAAAAACCACTCTCCACGTAAATTTCAAATCAATGCTTAAAGATGGTTTTTTTTTAAAAAAAAATTCAAAATGTTCCACAGTTTTTAAATTAACAAATGCTTAAACTCCAAGGTTGAAATAATAATTTTTTCCACCATTAAATTTTTTATTAATTATAATTCATAACAACATGAATAAATTTTGTAAGTTATGGAATTCAAAAACTTTTGTAACATTCAATATTAAATTTTAAAAGTTATAGAATTTAAAAGTTTTGGCAACATTCAATTTCTTCTACCTATAAATAACGAGTTCTTCTCACAATTTCTTTATCAACTCAAGAATCTAGAATTTTCCTTTACTTTGTTTCACTCAATTCATTGTTTTCAAAGGTTTTCAAATCTTCCAATCATTTCAAGATTTTGGTGTTACATTCAAGTTATGCACACAACTTATCGAATCAATATCTTGAATCTTCTTTGTGACTTTACAATTCTACTTTGATGAAGTTGGATAACATGTTGGATTTACTAATTATCATGAGCACATTTCTTTTAAGAAATGAGAGTATAATTAGAGATTTAGATTCTTTTTATTACTATTTATTTTTTAATGTAATTTTATTTACAGTCTTTGATGGAATGCGTTTGCAAATAAATGTGTTCATTTTGTTGGGTAAAATATATCTAACTTTTTGCTTCATAATTTTGACAATTAATTTTAGAATTCAAAACTACAAGATTGGAATATGAAAAAAATAATAATAATAATAATAATAATAATTGAAATTTGATACCAAACTACCCCACATTCAAAACAACACTAAATAAATAATAGAGAAAAAAAAATCAAAACATAAAGAAATATATAAACATAATTTTGAATGTTTGGGTTAACTTTGTTTGCATCGGGTAATTTGATTTATTTATAACATAACAATAAAATAAATTATAAAAAAAATAATAATAAATTTATAATTATAATGAAAAAATAATTATTAGATTGTAATTATAAGATAATATAAAATTATAAGCAATATATGTTACTATCCTTTTTTTTTTAAGTACAATTTGGGGGTGGAGGACCACAAATCCTACCCAGAAAGTACTATTACTCTCAAATAAATGAAAATCAAATATCGATACTTGGGATCAAACATGTGATCGCGGTTTAACTCAAACAATGAAACCAAACGTCACTAAGCCTTTCGGTAGTTTTAAAATTTTAAAGGTAACTTCATAAAATCTCTTAACATTATTCATCTTGAAATCATAGGTCTTCTCATCAAATAAAATAAATTGATGTTTCATATTTTTACTTCAATTAATTACAAAATAAAATGAAATAAATTTAAAATGTATTGACGGATTCGAGTTACATGATGCATATGCAAAGGCTATTAAAGAAATCTTCGTCCATGATAAATCCTTCCAATCATCTAGCAACTTTGCAAGCAATTCCATAACGGTTCTAAAAAAAAAATAATAATAATAAACAATTTGTAACTCTACTTTCTCTCTCTCTCTCTCTTTTTTTTGAGTTATCTCAGTTCACATATCTTTATTTAAAGGAAATTGAAGTGGTGATTAAAAAGATGGTGATAAGTTCTTTTTATAGTTGAAAATGATGAAAAGTTACAAAATTTTTAAAATGCTACGTCATTAAATATAATCAAGTATAATAAAAAGAAACCAAATCTTAAATATTTTAGCAAGTGAAAAGGCTCCTATTAAATCAAATATTTTGAATCAAAAAATATAATAACAAATATGGGAAAGAATATTTCCATGAAAATAGGAGGTACACATTCAACGTGTTACTAACCCTTTTAATTTTAAAATTTTAAATGAAACTTCATAAAATCTCTTAACATTATTCATCTTGAAATCATAGGTCTTCTCATTAAATAAAACAATTGATGTTTCATATTTTTACTTCAATTAATTACAAAATAAAATGAAATAATTTTTTAAAGAATAAAGAAATGAAAATTGTAGTTATTAATTATTAATTATGATTTAGAAATTTGAAATTAAATCCAAAAAAGAAAAATAAACGAAATGTCAAACAATATAATATTACGTAAATTTTGAAGT
The DNA here is from genome assembly GCA_037833695.1 of Sechiopsis laciniata. Classification (NCBI taxonomy): domain Eukaryota; kingdom Viridiplantae; phylum Streptophyta; class Magnoliopsida; order Cucurbitales; family Cucurbitaceae; genus Sechiopsis; species Sechiopsis laciniata. Next base: position 19,491 of record JBBMKA010023599.1, on the reverse strand, counting down.
TTAATTAAAAAATGATATAATAACAAATCATGATAAAATAAAGAAAAATGATATTAAAAACAAATGAATAAATAGATTAAAATAAAATATGTCATATTTCATCCTTTCTAACATGGTGTGTTGTTTAGGATCTGAATTCAAGTTATATATGAATATGCAAAATAAAGTACAATTTCCATCCAAAACACAATCTCAAAATTTTAAAAGTCCTATATTTGTGTTCTTATATGTTTCTTATGATCCTCTTATATTTTATAATTAGTAAAAAAAAAGCAAATAAATTGAAAAATAAGAAAAAAAAGAAGTTAATAAGCTAATCTTCTACACTATTAATTCGTTAAGGCACTCTCTATTATATAATGTTATAACTTGGTTTTTCATACAACTATCTACTATTTTTCAAAGTTTCAACATCAATTAATTGATTGAAGTATACATGTATCTTTGATATTGATGACAAAATTCGAAAAGTGTGGTTTTTTAAAAAAAATTCAAAAAGTATAGTTTTAATAGTTCAAAAATTATATTTCCTTTATTTAATTGTAGTTATCAAATATTTGTAAAAGAATCTCTATATATGAGTATGCAAAATAAAATACAACTTTCAAAACAACACTAAAAAAAATTATAATAAAAATAAATTATAATTATTATTATAATTATAAGTAAAAATAAAAACTACTAGATTATAATTACAATTTTTAAGAATAATACAATTTCATACATTTTTAATAATAATGATTGATCTTATTTTTATGATTTATATATGTTATAAATTTATAAAATTATTACAATTTTAAATTTTAAAATTTAAAATATGTTAGAATATATTAAACAACACGCATAAGTTTTCTAGTTTTTAAAAATGAACAACAAATTTTTTGTTATCTTTTAAAACAATATTTGATTTCTTAACGGTCAAAGATCGTCTATGAGTTACAAAAAATAATAATAATAAATAAAATAAAATAAAATGGAAATAAAGCTCAGGGGTATGAATACCCATTTTAATTTTTATAGATTATTAACTTAATTTCTAAAATTGAAAGTAGATATTCATTTAAAATTCAAAATATTTTAGACATTTTCTAGTTGTCCCATAATGTAACTTCTTGAGCCTTACAATTGAAGTTGTGCATAATTTCTTTTAAACGCATCTCATCCCTTTCCACAAGTGGCGAAACCACTAGTTTATTTCTTTTTTACTTTTTTTTTTTTTAGATTACGACAATTTAGGAGTAGTGATTTAAACCTACGACCTCTCGGTCATTTGGTGTACATAAATATTGTTCGATTATTTCTTTATGTGGAATTTCTTAATCAATTCATCATGCTTTTCCCATTTGGGTCTTGTTTCATTTCTCAATTTCTTTTTCTTCTGTAGCTACATTTTTCCCATCTCCCCCCTTTCTCAATCAGTTTTTTTTTCCTCTATTTCTTTCGGTCTCATTTATGATTTGAGATGTGGATTTTCTCTTTTACTTATATCTTTGTAATTACACCTCCATTTTTTTCAACTCTTAACGTCCAGTATGATAATTATTTTTTTTTTAATTTTTTTTTTAATTTTAATTTTGAATTTTTAATTTTAAAAAATAAAAATCATACATGATTGATAACAATTTTTTATTTTTTATTTTCTAAAAACTAAAATCTAAAAATACAATTGATAGCCGTTTTTGGTTTTTTAAAAAATCAAATTTAATATTTTTAATATTTAATAAAATGAAATAAAATAATTTTAGAATATTATTGATCTAATAAACCTTAAATTTGTGGGTTCGAACTTTATTCGTTAGTGTTTTATCACTTTTCTAACATTTTTCCAGTTAAAAAAAAACAGATTTTTAAAAGCACTTTCTTTTAGCTTTTAGAATTCCTTTAATATTTTAATAACGTTTTTAAAATTTTAAAAATCAAAATCAAAATTGGTTATCAAACAAATCTTTTTTTTTTTCTCTTTTTTTTTTATTGAAATTTCTTATATTTATTTTATATTCTATAATGGATTATGGAATAATTGGTTAATGACTATTCTATTAATATTTATTCTATAATAAATAATTTCTCGAATAATCAAGTTCTTTTTAGTTATGTTATAGAGGATCTGCCCTAATGGTAAGAATAAATCAAGAAAAATGAAAAGGTGCAATCCAACCAACTAAATACAATTTAGATGAGAATGAAGCATTTCTCTGTTTTCATTCTGAAAGATGGAAGCTAAGACGAAAAAAAGAATCAGACCGTTTAAGTATTTTCAATTACACTCTAAAACTAATAGAAAGAGGGGCACCATCAGGAGAAGCAAATACAACGGGCACACTAATCAGTAAGATTGATGAAGTAACAATTAATGCAAAAACAGCCAATTGGAAAGCAATAGTCATGTTTCTAATCCTCCAATCTACCAACAAAATATACCATTTGATCCCTTTACCAGCCAGCCAAAATTTTGATAAAATTTATCATGGAGGGATTTTACCATAAATCCATTGATTCTATATTACTTCGTACTTTTTTTATACTTTAGCATGCATGGGATTAAGGGTAGTCATTTTTTACTTCACTTCAATTGGGTTTTTTCGATTCCTTGTAATTTGAGACATGAATTTTCTAATTACAACTCCATTTCAGCCGTTCTTGAGTTTCTAAATATCTTTTGTTTTGTTTGTTTTTTTTTTTTTTTGGTTTGTTTTGTTTTTTTGTTTCTTGTGAGATTAGGGATCTAGGATATATATTCTTTTTTTTTTAGAAAATTAAAGGCGTCGAAAAGAAGCTCTTGATTGAAGTCTATTTGTTTTTGCACAGCTTCAATTTGAAGCACCCAAAGAGATGAAATTTGAGGTATTATTGTTGTTGAGAAAGCCCAATGGTTTCTTTATTGACTCTTGACTCTTTACGAATACTTAAAAAAACAGAGCATAAAATTGAAGAAGACAAAGATGGGAGATTTATTTTATATATTTTTTATTTAATTTTTTTTTTCCATTTTAAACGTCCTTTAAGTTTTTTTTTTTAACATCGGTGATGGTTTTTTTTTAACATCGGTGATGGTTTTTAAACTTTTTAGAAAATGAAAGGACCAAAATTGAAGATTTGAAAGTTCAGAGACTTAAATGGAACAAGCTAGTTTGAAAGTCTAGAGATTAGAATTGAACATTTGAAAGTGTACATACCAAAATGAAACAAACTTGAAAGTTTAAAGACTAAAATGATATTTTATTTTTTATTTTTTTAATAAAAAATAGTTTAAAGTAGGAAAAAAGGTGAGTTTTTATAAAATGACTAAAATACCTCCACTTAAAATGAAGCGGAGTGATTAGTTCAACCGATTAAAAACAAGCAATGTCAACTGATTGAAAGTAAGTAAGTTTAAATGATTGAAAATAATCTAACTCAACTAATTGAAAACAATTAATTCAGTTGATTTTCAGTGAATTGAACGAAGAACAATTCTAAAATTAAAAAAAAAAAAAAAAAAATTTGCTATAGATGAATTTTTAAAAAAAAAAAAAATATAATTAAAATTGTTAGGATGGAAGTTTTCCATTGTAGCAATTTCCCTTTAGTTTAGATATAAATTATACTTATAAAAAATCAAAATTATTTTAATGATTGGTAATATTGTTAAAAATTTAATTCAATAATCAACACAAACTGTAAATATTTCTTAAAAAAAATACTTTTAAAATTCAAATAAATGACTAATAATTTAAACAGTATTATTATTTTTTTAAAATAAAAAAATTAAAACTAAAAATTAAATGACTTTTTCATATATGTTTGTTGAGAATAATGAGTTCGGAATAGTACTAAGAATAGAGGCCGCAAAATGAAATTTCAAAGAACAAAGGCAAAGTATTATCGTGTGTGGAGAACTGAAAATGAAAATGAAAATAAAAATTCTCATTTGAAAATTTTGTCATATTTAATTTTTTTTTAAAAAGTTGTTAAAGTTGCAATAAGCTTTAGTTAAAATTAATAACGCTAGAAAATTCCACTAGAATTTAAATATGGTCAGACTCAAATAATTAAAATAAAGTTCAACATATATATATATATATATATAATATCCAAAAAAAAAAAAAAATTCTAAAATTTAAAAATATTTAGATTAGGACAAACAAAAAATTCTCTCTTCCTCTTAAATTTTAAGCCAATAGTAATGATTCCTAATCTTTCTTTTCAAATTGATCCAAGGAATAATTTTTTGATTTGCTTCTGAAGTAAAGTGACACTAAGCTCTTGTAATGCCTTTTAGGGTATGGATTAGATAGTTGAAATGTTACATTCCATTAACAATATACTTAAGTGGGCTTAAACTTAACAATAGACATGTATTTTCAATTTTTGCGTGTTTGAATCTTCGAGTTCCTAAATATTATTGTACTCAAAAAATAAGATATATTTTTATTAGTATAAATTATATACGCATTTCGTATTGCATATAACAAGTCAAAAATTAATAAATATCTTTAAGAGAAGACCTGATATATGTACATATATATGGTCATGAATATCATTTAGAGAGAGTTAAGGATCAAAAGAAGTAGTATTCCAATGACATCATGCATAACATGATAATGATAATAAGTTGCTTATGAGTCCGAATCTCAAATTTCAAATATGGTTGATTTTTTTTAAATTTTTTTAAAAAAAGAAGCTTTCTACTACGTTATTTTTCCCTATATTTTTCATGAACTAAATTAAAATTAAAGTACCATTAGGTTTTGCCATTCTCGAATCCATTAAAAGAGAATCCCAGCTTGTTTCCTTCTTTATTGCTCTTGTAATATATTTGATCATTTCAATGAGAAGTTATTTCACTAACTTTTTTTTATAATTAAAATCACTTTATTCCTCTCCGAATATCTCGTAGAATTTTTCTATTTTTATTTACCAATGGGCGAATCAGAATTTGCCTTTTAACTCAAGTCTTTTTCAAAGCATGAAAACAGCAAAAAAATCGAACTTTCATATTTTCATTGGAATCTAATCATGTCTACTCATTATTATTAACTAGCCTAACGTGTTTTTTAATAGAATCAAAAAGTAACTTTTAATATCGAATGGGTCAATGACACAATAATTTCATTGTTTGGTTGTAAATCAGTTCAACACAGCGTAACGGTTCGATTTGAGAATCGGTATTTGTCCCCCTTCTCCAATATATACTAAAAAAAAAAAGTAACTTTTAATTCTACTAAAAATAAAGAGGAGAGAGATGAGAGTTACAAAAAACACAAGTAACCACGTAGAACATCAACTCGAATGAGTTTCCAACTTTATGATACGGATTAACTTTGTATATATTGATTTTAAGAAAATTAAAATACAACTTTTATCGTCTTACAAATTAAAATTTTGTTCGAAAAGTTGGAATTTAGTTTATATGGTTTTTAAATTATAATTTGGTCGAATTTATTTCATACAGTTTGAAAAGTTTGAAAATTAGAATCTACTCTCTATAATTTTGAGAAAATTAAAATTTAGTTCCTATGATTTTAAAATTAGAATTTATTCTTTAATTTAGAGAAAGTTAAAATTTAATTTTATAGTTTTAATTTTAGAATTTAATATTAATGATTGAGATAAAGTTATAGTTTTATTTTCTATGATTTTAAAATTATAATTTAATCTCTATGATTTGATAAAATCTAAAAGTAGTTTATGTTGTTTTTTTATAATTGTTATATGAGTTAAATACGTGGAGGTAAAAGTATTTATGTGATTGTTTTTTGTTCAATTAATCACTTAGCTTACATATGGTCATCGACCACATATGAATAGATAACTCTCATGTATTTAATATGTCAATAATTCATTACTACAAATTCAACTTTTAATATTAGACAAAATCTGACTGTGAAGAGCTATCATTTCGGACAAGCGCATGACATCGAAGAAGGTGATCAAATCACAGGTCTTTCATGACCGACGATCTTTAATGACAGGCAGTCTGACAATAAAGGTGTCCGACATAAATGGTGCCCATCATCAAAAGCTGCTCGACAATAAAAACCTCAATCTCCTCATGCAAAATTGCATCATTCTCAACATCTATCAAATTGTATCCATTCACATTATTCAACCCCGAACCCTCGAAACCTAAACATGAGACCCTAATCCCCACCCTTTTTATCTAATGTGTATCCATGAATCTCCTCCATGACTAATAAGATACATTTGGTAAAGAGAGTGTGGATTCGGTCTCGTTTCTAGGTTTTGAGAGTTGGTGATTGAAGAATGTGAACAAAATTTTTTAGTTTGAAAGGAGATTGAGGATGATGTGATTTTTCTTGATGAATAGGAGGGTTCTAATGTCGGGTTTCAAGAATGTGAAAAGGTTTGTTTGATTAGGATAACTTAGAGCCACAAACCTTAGAGCAAACAATGTAGTTTACTATAATCCCTAAAATTACAAACACACATAGTAAAAACGAAGAAATGTGAACAAATAAATGTGAAAAACAAGTTGAACATTTCAAAAAAAAAAGAAGAAGAGATCAATCTCAAAACTACAACAAAAAGTATAAGAAAGCAAAGAACAACATCAAAACTACGACAAAAAATATACGAAAACAAAGAAAAACATCAAAACGACGAAAAAAATATACATAAAAAAACAAAGAAGGGCATCAAAACTACGACAAAATATAAGAAAATCAAGAACAACCTCAAAAGTACGACAGAAAATAGAAGAAAACAAAGAACAATTTAAAAACTATGGCGAAAACTCACATTTTCCAGTGAAAAATCACACCTAACTTGAAGAGAACATGACGACTCTCTATACATCACTGAGACGAAGGAAACACAAAAACAAATATTTATGGAGAAGAGCGTGGGAATACGAAGAGTTAACTCATCATAAAAGACCTGTAAGCCTACAATGACGAGCCGCCCGTAATGAAACATCGCCCATCATGAAGCATCGTTCTTCACGAAAGTTGTGTCTTTTTTTAAAAAAGAAATTTGCTCATCATAAAAGACCTGTGCTTGACTTTATCATTTAAGAAACTGATGAACGTTTGTCCATGAAAAAGACATGACAGAGAGTATTCAGAGAAAAAATGTGAACGTTTCCAACGAGAAAATGAAGAGAACATAAGACTTCAAAATGAGAAAGAAAATAAGAAACTCTTAGACTGATTACGGAATGTAGAGATGAGAAACGACGAGATTTCAAAAACACTGATCTTTAATGACGGGCTATCTTTAATGTCGATTGCCTACAATGACAGTTTACCAATCAGTAAAGATTGCTCGTCATTATAGGATGCCAAAGCCAGTCATTAAAAACACGGATCTTTAATGTCGAGTGTCTACAATGATAGAAGTCCATTAAGAAAACCGCCGGCCATTATAGATTATTCTTTATTAAAGATTCATGCTAAAAAAATGTATGTCCGCTATTAACGATCTCGGTTCTTTAGTTAGAAAGTGTGTGTCATAAGAACCCATAATTGTAGTAGTGATAATGACTGACATAGATTATTTTTTAGGTTTTATCAAACTATTTATTAAATTCTAGCCTTTAGAATTAAAAAATAAAATTTTAATTTTCTTTGAATTATATAGATCAAATTTAACGAAATTATAAACTTTAAAATTATAGGATTAGATACTCAAATCAATCGATAGAAATCAAATTTATAATTTAGCTAACTAAAAATATGTAGGCACATCTTTTAATATATTAGAGATCCCAATAATAGAGGTGTTGTAGGGAGGGGGTTTGGAAAGATATCTTATTCCCAATAATGTATTCTATTTTTTTTTTTCTATTTTCTTGGTTCAAGAAATAATAAATGGGCTGATTGAATTGTGGGGTTAAGGAGGGGAAGGAGTTAGATTTCCTTTATCGAACCTCACATCTTACCTTCATCTAACTCTCAATTTTCATTTTTTTCTTTTTAACTTTACCCTTTTTTCATTACTTATAAATTGGTTTACAACTTAGAAATCTAATATTAAAAAAAAAAATGTTCATTAATTAAAAGAAATATAAAAGTATTTATATATTTCGTTGTATTATTTTTATGCACTATCACTAAAAATAAATCCTTTTAAAAAAATTGATTTATAGAAATTAAAAAAAAAATCATTAGGTTGAATGATGTTTATAATTTAAAAATTGGATTAATAATTAGAAATTTAATTCTAAAAATCAAAATTAAAAGAAATGAAACAAAAAAATTATTTCAGTTTTGTTGTATTATATTTGACTATTAAATTACTTAAATTTGAAAGATTAAAATTGTAAAAGTATATAATTTAAACTTATGATATTTTAAAAATTATTAAAATTTTGAAATTGGATTAGAAATTAGACATTTAATTCTAAAGATAAAAATATAGATAAATAATAAAAAAATATTATTTCAACTGTTATACTATTCTTAATGTCATATTTGTCAAAACTTTACTTGAATGAGGAAATTTGACTTTGCAATGATAAATAATTTAAATTAATGATTTTCATTTAGTTTAATAGTTATAAAAAAAAAAATAAGTAATGAAATTTATATATAAAAATGAAATTGTTAATGGTTAGACATTTTGTCTATTTATTTTACAGTGATATTTTGTCCATTAAATAATATAATATATTGTTTCTCAAAAAAAAAAAAATAATAATAAAATAAAATTTATACATAGTGACAATACAATCCAATTCATAGGAGAGGAGAAGTATTGATATTAGAAATTACATATTAAAAAAATAAAAAATAAGTTTTTTTTTTAATTAGTAAAATTAACCAATCAAAATTAAATTATTTTTACTATTTAATAGAAATTACATTTTAAAAATAGGATTGAGTAAAATTAATTTATTATTATAATTTTTAAATTAGAAGGATTAATCAACAAAAACAAATATATTATTTCAAAAAAAAAATCTAATTTATATTTATTATTTTAAATAAAACTCGTGGAATAAACTATGATCAATAATTATATTGGCTAGATTATTAAAATATTGTTTATTTAGTTGTTAAGATTTTAAAATATATAATAAATTCGAAAACTAAATATATAAACTCTTATTAACATCAATCCTCAAATCCTTTCAAAAAAAAAAAAAAAAAATGAATCTTCAAATAAGATTTTTTCGACCCTCCACAAACATCATCCCCAAATAAGGTATTTTCAATATTTCTCCCTACAAACACTAATTCTCAAACAAGTTCTTCACATTTTTAAATCACTTTTCTTTCTACTTCCACTTCTTTTTTTGCTTTTCGTTATTCTCTCATAAGTGGGATAGAGGATTCGAATACCTGACATTTTCATTATTGAATATTCACTGATATCGATTGTTGAGCTACTCTCTTTTTTATATATGATTTTGGGAAAAATACATTTTTTGTCTCTAGGTTTTTTGCTTAGTTTCACTTTGATCCCTATGTTTTAAAAATGAACATTTTTATCATTGACATTGAATAATGCTCACTTTTAGTCCTTAGGTTTTGAGTATAGTTTCAATTTGATCCCTATGTTTTAACATTGAACACTTTTACTCCTGACATTTTAATAATGTTTCACTTTTAATTCTTGTATGTTTTTTAATTTATTTTTGTACCAAATTTAAAAAAAAAAAATTAAATTCAAGTCAAAATTAAGATAATATTTCATTAATATATTAGTAGTTAAAATAAGTTTTAGTCATTATTTTAGTTAATTATACATTACATAACTAACATTTTTGTTATCGACAAAAATTAAGCATTATTAAAATTAAAGGGGGAATTATATTAATTTTGAACATAGAGATAAAAAAAAATGAGACGTCATGCCTAAGAACTAAAAAAGTGTTTTTCCTTTGGTTTTATCAAAATTTCTACTAAAAAAGAAAGAAAAAAGAAAAAAAAAACATTTCTATTAATTTATTTGGTCAAATATATATAAAAACATAAAATTGTCCAAAAATAACTGGAAGGTTTCCTTTCTTTTATTATACTTTACTTTTTAGTTATGGTCACATTATAAATTGATAGTAAATAAGTTAAATGACCATCAACGTTGCACATTTTCATTGCATTTTTATCTATTATTATTATTTTAATTTAGAAAATTGTATATATTTAGAAAAAAAAAATCTTAAATTTAGGGTCTAATTTATATTAGCATTCTCATTGCATTTTTATTTATTTATTATTATTATTTTAATTTAGAAAATTGTATATATTTAGGAAAAATATATATTTTTGTCTTAAATTTAGGGTCTAATTTATATTAGACACATATGTTTCAAAATTCATTAATTTTACTCATGATATTTTAATAAAATTCAATAAACTTCAATTTTAATCATTCAGATAACAAAATCATTAGAAATAAAATATAATGTTGATTAGACTAATTTTTAATTTTTTTTTTTAAATAAGACTAATTTTAAATTCTAATATATTGATAAATTGATTATTTTACTTTTGTCGTGAATTTAATATTTTTTAAATTAATAAATTAAAAAAAAAACACAATGACTAAAAGAGAGCATTATTGAATGTCATGAATAAAAATGTACAATTTTGAAATAAGAACCGAATTGAAACTAGACTTCAAACCTAAGGACAAAAAGTGAACATTATTGAAATGTAAGGAGTAAAAATGTTTAACCATACTATAACCATTATTTCGAACGAAAAGCCATTGCTGTTCATATCACTAATAAACGAGTGAAACGAGAGGTATTGATATTCCTAACGGAAAAGGAGATGAAAGAAGCGCAGCGAGTGCCGGTCGAAAGAAGAGTTGAATCTTAACCTTGCCCTCCCCTATAAAGGTGAAGAAAGGATAGAAGTTTCGAGAAAGGTGCGAATATCATATGCTCTAAAGGATCGGGTTCAGGAAGCCGGATCTACTATATATAGTCTATCCTTCCCACCACCCACCACTGGCAATATTTCTATCTTTCTTTCGGTGCATGGTATGAACTATATTCTAATATAATTGTAAATAATATGTCTATCCAGAGCAAAACTTCTCTGGGTAGGGGATACCAATGAAGGATATAATATCCCAAAAGGAGAGACTATCAAGAGAGGGATAGAGCTAATGGCTTACTCATAATTAATGCATTATCATTATTCTTTCCGAAGAAAGATATAAACTCATCTATTCTTCTATCCTAGCGTGCGTAAAAAAAAAAGATTAACATTAAAGATGGGGTTTGCTAATTCTTTTCGAAACAAAATTCAAAGATCAAAAGTTACGACGGAACCCCTGCGGCCAGTCGAGGCAGAAGAAAGAGGAAAGGAACGAAGCGAAGTGTTAAACGACCCTCTTCAACTTGCTCATGGCTAGATCGATTGATTTCGGGTCAAATAGGAAGAACCCATAGATTCCACCTCTAGAAAGTGACTACACCAAATGGCTTAAACCGCTCTTCCCATTTTCTCTGACCCATCATGCAAAAAGCGCAATGAGGCTCAACAGCTATTGGCTTTCTCATCATATTCTGATGCTTCAGCCTCTTCTTTAGATTTGGAAATTCTTTTTCTAGCCAACCTCCCTAATCTTAGGATTCGTGGTGAGAAGATGATTCTCACTAGGTTCGAACCATTCTAAGAAAGGCAGATAGGGCCATGATACATTCCGAAATATTGTAAAGAAATAGATTCTTTTCGTCCCCGTCTCTCTTTGCTCCCCACCATGAAACTGACCTAGAGCACAACACCAATTCGCTTCCCGCGCAGGAAGGCAACGAAGTTCAGTTCATGAGACCGCGACAGAGTGGAGTAGTTGCGACACGAAGTGCCTTGAGCAATCGGAGAAGCACTTTGATAAATAGATTTGATCTTGACTGACTCGTTTGTCGTCTACTTCGCGAGCCTTCACTGCCCCGTTCATCATTAATGTCTTATCTTTGTAGATGAATGACATATTCTAATTTACCTAATTTCCCATACAAAATAAAGGAATTAGTTAGACTTCTTTTCTTTTGGATACCCAATTCTAGTCAATTATGGGGAAGCGCCCAGCCCAATAGGGACACACACCCCCCACTTCTAGTGCACCTCTGTATCGACTGAATCACTCTAAGAGTCTAGTTGGTGGAATGGGTGAACCACGTGAGTAGCTTAGATGTGTGGGGCGTTCTCTATCTCATTTAAAAATTTGAACCGTTTGTCACTATTCACATTCATATTGACAACAAAAAGTATATCAAACAAATATAATCCAATCGTGTATAAATCAAGCTAATTATCTCAGTTTCATGAGCAGAATGAACGGGAGGCGTCGGAGGAAGGACTGACAACTACTTACTTGTGTTTGGTTAACGACTTTACTGTCTTGGGGTTCTTTCTCGTAAGTGGTATACCTACACCCTGCACACACACTCACTATATCTATATATGTATACGTTGATAGCCTTTCGCAAAAAGCCTGCAGTCACTATTTCAAGCAACTTTCACACCTCTTTTTTTTATCTCTTTTGTGCGATTCGAGAATTGTAACAAATTCCCTAAATCTATGGAGTTACCGAAAAATTTGATTTATCTTATTATTAATCAAGAATCTCGTATAGAGCTAGAACGACCCTCAGAAATTGCAAATACTAGCTACTTTACCTTTCATTATATATTTTATTTTGCCTCCTTTTTTTTATCTATTATTATAAGACCCAAATTTAGAAATTTAAGAAAATGGAAACAAGCTGCTTTCGATCCCTTCCCGAAGCTTCTAACCTAACCAACCCACAGATTCGACTTTTCCTGAATCAACATAAAATTGAAGCTAGGTAAGTCATAAGGTTATTTCCAGTCTAGTCTAGAATCAACACCAAAGAAACCTCAAACCTAGGAACTAAAAAAAATTATTTCTCTATGATTTTTGTTATGCATTATAATCATTATTACCCTTATCTCAAAAAAATGGGTAAATTGTGAGAAGGGGTTCATTTTTTAAACCAATTGTTAAAATGAGTTTCTTTCAAAATAATTTGTGAAAACGGGTTGTGGCTTCTCTACAAAAGACGCCACATTGGTTGAAAATTATGAATGGCTGCCACGTGGTAAATTTAACGTGAAAATAGAAAAATATGGTAAATTTAACGTGAAAACAGGGAAATATTTAACACCATTATATTGCGTCTCTCCTAAATACACAATATTCCTATATTTTATTTATTTTTAAATAAAAAATAAAATTTATTCTACAATTTCTTTTTTCTCGAATATTTTTTATAAAAGCTTTTTTTAGGAACTAAATTGTTTTAAAAAAAATCTCCCTCAAAGATTTTGCAATGACTAATCTTTTTAATATATATATCTATATATATATATATATATATATATAAACAATCTCTAAATGATTACAATTCTAATATGATAAAAAATAATGAACATATATTTTAACTAAACATTATTATAACCCTAATACAACATGCAAAAATAAATAAATAAGTAAATAAATAAATCTACATTAAAACATGAATGTAAACTTTTTATAAAACATAACAATTTTTTTGAATAGAACATATAACATACTTAATGCTAAACAACATGCAATAAAAAATAGTAATAACATTCATAGTAACGATATTAGATTAAATAAAAAAAATCAATAAATATGTAAATTATATAATATTTTAAATAAGAAAAGTTGACATACTAACCTTCGTACTATCAAGTACATATAATTTTTATTATTTATTTTTTTTATATCAAACATAGAGCAAAGATTATCAACTATATTCTACAAAAAGAAATTAATATTAAGTTTGTACATGATAAAAGATAAACAAAAAAAAAAAAAAATTGATCCTCCATAAAAAAAGAAAAAAAACCAAGATATTAAAGTTTTGATATTAAGATTTTTATAAAATATTATATAAAGGTAAAACAAAAAAATAATAACACTAATTCAAAGAAGAAAATAAACAAAAAACTAAATAAAAATAAAGAAGGAATAATAAAAGATTGGATGAAATAAGAAATTACTTGCTGGAGAATTTTGTTAAATAAAACAAAAATAAATGTACCGTAAGTTAGGTTGTTGCATATTTAGAAGAGACGCAACATTATGCTATTAGATATTTTCCTATTTTCATGTTATATTTTTCTGTTTTTGCTGTAAAATTTTACCACGTGGCATTCTTTCATTATTTTCAACGTATGTGGCGCCACAACCCATTTTCACAAATTATTTTGAAAGAGACCCATTTTGACAATTGGTTTAAAAAATAAACCCCTTCCCACAATTTACCCCTATGTTTGGGAGGCATTCGAAGATTCTTTGGTAGATTTGCTATCTTTATGTTATTTTGTTTATTTTTTGGGCGTCAAACCACAGGACAGACATGCCTTGATTCGGTCCCTTTCTACTAATCCCGAGTACTTGAAGAATAAAGTAAGTGTAACCTCAATCTTCCTAATTTGTTGAGAATGCTTGCAACAAAATATGTGAGCTATATGAATGCAAGTAGAAATTGCAAAGATTAACTTGTACTGTTTGCATAACTGTTTTGCTTGGATCTCAAATGCCATCGATATGGATTGCAGGCCTCTCAAGCAGAAATGGTTGTGGATTTCAAAGATTGGCAAATTCCACTTGGGCGCCGTTTTAGGTGTGCCTTCAAACGATTTAATATGTATAATCTAACCAGAAGAAAAATGCTCACCACGACCTTACTTGAATAGGATCTACAGTTGTTTCTTGATTTCTATATAAAAACTAGTGAAAATATAAAGAAACGTGCATGGTTTTTTGTGTGTGTATTTTTTCTATTTTAATTCTAGTTTCTGAGGAATGTTATACACTCAGAGTAATCCATTCCTATGCTTTTCATGTCTTAGATCATTGAAGGTCTGGATGGTGTTACGACTTTACGGTATCGAAAACCTTCAAAAATACATAAGAAACCATATCAAGTTGGCCGAACGTTTTGAAACGCTTGTATCTGAAGATCCAAGGTTTGAGGTTGTAAATTCTTATCAAACTCTTTTGGTCTATGTTATTACTTTCTTCAGACGCTTAGCATCATAAAATAGTCACGATATAATCAATGGCATTCTAGAAAAAAGAATAAGAAAATTGATCTGCAGGGAAAAGCTGTATGAATAATAGATCAAAATGGTCAGTCCTGCTAATGCAGATGCCCCGAGTATGGTATATTCGAATCCTCATTCCTTAAGTTTATTTATGCAGATTGTTACACCAAGAATATTCTCTCTGGTATGTTTTTGCCTTCTGCCTCACAAAAGAGAAGATGGTGGCAACAGGCTAAATCAAAGCCTATTAGATGCTGTAAATGCTAGTGGAAATATTTTCATTTCGCACACGGTAAGTTGTTGAAGTCTCCATCTAGTAGCTGTGTCTTGTCACTTTATAGCTTTTTTTTTTGTGGCAATGAAAAGACGGAAGAATATGTTAAATCACAAGTTTAGTGTCTAAATCCCCGTTTCATAACTATTTGATTTTTGAAATTTAAACCTACTACTACTACAACATATAGTTTTTATTACTTTGATATCTACATTTAACTTGTATTTTTAAAAACCAAGCCAAAATTTGAAAGTTAAAAAAATAGTTTCCAAATACTTGTTTTTGTTTATGGAATTTAGTTAGGATTCATATACATCCTTAAGAGAAGATGTAACTATATATAGAGAATTTCAAAAACCCAAAACCCAAAGATTATTAATTAATGGAGTCTAAACTTTTAAGATTTCACTAATGTCTATGAACTTTGAAAAGTATCTAATAGTTTTCTGATTTTTTTTTTAATTTTGTGTCTACTAGGTTTTGAATTTTAAGAAGTGTTTAATAAGTTTCTAAAGTTCTGTTTGATAACCATTTTGTTTTTAGTTTTTAGTTTTTGAAATTTAAGACTACAACTACCTTACCATATGTTTTTTCTTACTTGGATATCTATATCTTACCTATATTTTTAGAAACCAAACCAAAATTTGGAAATAAAAAAAAGTAGCTTCCAAAAACTTATTTTTGTTTTTAAAATTTGGTTAGCATTCACCTACTTTTTTGAAGCAAGATGGATATATCGCAGAAAAGATTAAACTCATTGTAAGAAATTTAAGTAAAACTAAACTTAAATTTCAAAAACTAAAAATAAAAAACCAAATGGTTATCAAACGGGGCATAAACTTTCAAATTTCAATTTTGTGTCTATTAGATCTTTGAACAATTCAACATTTCTTAAAATTCCAGATTGAAAGTTTGTGCTGACACGAAATTCAATTTTATGTTGATCAGATTCATTAATTTAAAAAAATGTTGAATACTATTAGATCCCAAATTGAAAGATTGGGGACCTATTTGTTACTTTTAATGTTTGGCGTTGGATACAAAAGTGAAAGTTCGTGACTCTACTAGGTTCTTTTTCTGCCAATAAAAGTAGTTGCTCGACGGCATCAGTATACACTCAATTCAACGACCAAAAGGTCATGGGTTCAAATCTCCCACTCCAAATTGTTCTAATATCAAAAAAAAAAAAAAAAAAAAAAAAAAACTGGTACTTTTGGTTAACTTGACTTATTAGATATAAACATGAGAATACTGCTATTAGTGGCATGAGGCTTCTTTTTTTATAACTTTATTTCAACAAAATTGCAGGTTTTATCAGGAAAATACATCCTTCGATTTGCAGTAGGGGCGCCATTGACAGAGGAAAAGCATATTGATGCTGCTTGGAAGTTACTGCAAGATTCGGCCTCCATTTTGCTTGCAAATTGAAACGTATGTCATTTATCTTAATTATTAAATTTCGTTTACATCATAATCTCTTATATGAAATAAGGGAAAATGATTCCGAAACCAAGGTTACAAAAATAGATGTCAATTAGCGATCAAATAAGAAAAACTAAGACTTGAAAATGTGAGCTCAATTGAAAAGTTGAGACTTAACATTTATAAGAAAAATAAGTTATTCCACTAATTATTAATTGGTTTTGAGATAGAACTTCTTGTCATCTAATTTGATATAAGAATCCTTGAACCCTAACTGAGTATTTGATTCAATTTAAATGCAATTCGGATCCGAACCAAGATTGATGAACCCAAAGAAGTACCAAAGGAGATGAGGAGACTTCACTACCCTTATAAAAAAAATGTGAGCTACTTCTCTCCTTATCGATTGATTTTGATAGGTGAAATCATACTATCCAATGGTCGACATAGCCTAAGGGTAGAAGGGCGAGGAACGACCAACCCACTACACAACGATACAAGCAAACCCTCCTAACAATAAATTATTTGAGGGGCTGTAATTAAAAATTTAAAAAATAAAAATAGAAAACACCGTGCTAAGATTCCAAAAAAAAAAGAAGACATTCGAAAATTTGACTGTTTCTTTCTCTCCATAGTTTAGGTTATATTATTCAGGGACAAATTCATTTACCTCTGAGTCAATTTTAACCATAAATGAAAAAAATCAATACCTTCTTAAAACTTAAAATCTTGAATAGAAAATTGTCCACCGACTATTGAATAAAAACTACACAGAATTCAACTACAAAGACTCAATATTAAATTATAGACATTCAAGCTCAGCTATCCCAACTTAGCCACGAAATCAAACCGGTAAATAAGTGTTTCCAACTCAACCAGAAGAAATTGTTTTCGATAAACCAACTACAAATCATGAAAAGGAAAAAAATATATAATGGATGTATTTATATTTTGTAATTTATTCAAGTTAAGAATTCAATTATAAAGTTTAAAGGTAAACTTGGCACGATTGGAGATGAACTTTTCCCGATCATCAAGTGAAACATTTTTTTTTCATGATGATCAGCTTGCACACACCTCGACTAATATCACATGACATACCGCCTTATCCTACAACATTTGGATGTCGAGGAAACTCGAAGAAAATTAATTCCTAGGTGGGTGACGCTCATGAATTGAACTCATTACCTCTTAGCTTCCCAAAACCCTTTTGACCATTACACCATGATGGTTAATGAAACGATGTTATTTGAGTCCTTATACTTTATATTAGGATTCTTTATCTCTCTCTTTTTCAATGGAAAGGAAACAAAGGGTAAAAATAGTGAGGAAACTGATGCATAAAAGATAAATCAACCATCTCATGGGTTGCCCCAAAAAAGCCAGCAAGTGCTCCCTTAGTACATGTTACGTATTGAAGGGAAGACATTGGATGGGCCATGACATTAAATTCTTGATTCATGACTGTTGTTACATTAACATCTAAACTTTATGAAAGGTAGTGGACCATTGAATCCTGACCGTTCATTTGATAGGCTTTTTAGTGTTGAGAGAGATCGGGATCAATTCATCATGGTCATTTATCTAAGTATTAATTTCTTGATTTTTTTTACAACTAAATTTATTAGGGTCAAATAGTTGTCTCGTGAAACTAGTTAAGACGTATACAAGCTGATCTAGACTCTTAGAGGATGTTTCTATAAGTAGTTGCATGAGGTGAGTTATTTTGAGTGATTACAACGATGAGTTATTTTGAGTGATTAGAAACTCAGGTTATAGTAATAACTCATTTGGATTTGAATTTTTGTAGAAGAGTTGCATGCAATTACTCGTTTGGATGTAGATTTTTGTAGATGAGTTGCAACTAATAGCTCATTTAAATGTGGACTTTGTAGAAAGGTTTTGAAATAAGAAGTTATTTTGAATGATTAGAAATGAGTATTAGAAACTAGTAGTTATTTTAAGTTGTTGCAATAGCTCGTTTGAATGTAGTTTGTTTTTAGGAATTGTAAATACTCATTTGTAACTCTTCTCCAAAATCAAAAATCAAACACCCCTTCATGTTAAAAGAAAAAAATATACTATGAAAGATCAAATTTGAACCACCATGCATTAGCTTATTGACCAATGAGGATAATGTAAGCATAAAAATCTCATAAGAAATGCTTTTTTTTTTCATCTACAATATTTGGGGATTTAAAACCGTAACCCGTAATTTATTAGGTCATACATAATAATAGAGTTTTTGTTAGGCTCTCATGAGAAATAAGTTAAACCATAAAGATTAACTAAGATTTAATGTTTCATGTTTCAAATTTAAAAAAAAAAAAAAAAATTATGTTTCAAAATTACCTTTGCAACCCATTTATAAAAATAATCCCATTATTTGGTTAACCAAATAAAAATATAGTTGCATATTATAGTGATCGTATCAAAAGATTAACGAGGTGACCTAAACCTTCATTAATATAAAATGAAAAACAGAATGAAAAAATATTCTTGATTAAGTTTTTATGAGGTCAAGAAAATCACCCCACTATGTGTACAAATAATTAGTATTGTGAACATAGTGGCAGCCCACTCAACCAAATTTAATAAAATAGCATGATTCCAAACCTGCAGACATGGCCTTCCCAACATGCAGGGCTGTAACTTAATGCACAAAATCATCATAAATGAGATTAAGGACCACTAACAAATAACAATTCACCATTTTGATCAAACTTTACTTTTTTTTAAATATATATATATATATATATATATATATATATATATATATATTGGTTACCCCACCCT
>JBBMKA010023588.1:8225-25814 GCA_037833695.1 Sechiopsis laciniata | reverse complement strand
GCCCAAAGTTAACTATTGGACAACAACTATGGATTTTCACATTAAAATAGACTTTGAGTACATGAATTTGCAATAGGCAACAATCAAGTTTGTAAATAAATATCTAATAATTTATGTAAGTAGCAGAAAAAATGAGACCATTCTTATAAAAGCCCATGCTTTACTTTGTTTTCGATGGATATCTTTCCATAAATTTTTAGTCGATAAATTTCAATCATTTTGTTGAATTGATATATTCTATTAATTTATTAATAGATTCAATTAGTTTGGGAGGTAAAAAGATATAATGGATATTTTAAATAATACAATTTTTTTTTTGTTATAAATGAATTATTTTAAAAAATATATTATAATTAATTATATAGTCTATGTCTATAGAAATTTTCCTATAATTTAGGTTTTTTAAAATTTGTAATAGTTTAGTCTATATCATTTAAAATCTAATAATATAAAACGGACTTTTTTTAGTTTAACATTTAGCATGTAACGTTTTATTATTTAGCTCCTTTTGACATTTAATGGAATATTTTACATGGGTAGATTAGTAAATTGGGTATAAATTAAATTCGAATATATCAATACTTCCTTTTTTATTTATGTTTTGAGTTAGACCCTTTTCTCTTTTTAATCTTCACTTTTTTTCTTTTTTTTTTCTTTTTTTTTTCTTTTGAATCATATTAAAAAAAAAATGCCATTCTTTGTTTCCTTATATTCTTTGTAATCTTCTCTTATTTCTTTGCCTCATTTTCTCTTTTGAGTCATATTTAAAAAAAAAAAAAAAAAAAAGTTATTCTTTGACCTTTTTTTAGTCTTCACATCACTAATTTATTTTCTCCTTTTTTAACATTCTTTGCTTACTTTTTTTTTTTTTTAATAATAATATTTTTAAAAAAAATTTTATCTCTAAAGATTTCTTTAGAATTAATGAAGAATGTATTTTAGTCCTAGATTTTTTATATTTGTTCAATTTTGGTCCTTAACCAATTGACGTTAAAAGGTTGGATGAGGTAGAGGGAACGCTCATTTCTTCTTCTTCTTCAGATTTCATGCTCCGTTTTCTTTCTCCTTTTTTCCCCTTGTAAATGGAGGTTAAATTGAGAAAGAGATAAGAGGATAGAAAGGAAACAAGAAACTCTCATCACTCTCGGGACATATGATAAGGTTTTCAGAATTCCTCGTAATCTAGGTATTCCTTCCATATTATCTTATGGGGAGTGAGGCAAAAGTATGAGTAGTATAAGTTTTTAATAGATTATCTATGTAATTGGAGTCCAATAGAGAATTCTACATGATTATAACAATTTTTCATACAGTAGAAGCTTTTCCTAACAATAATAATGCAACAAAAAAATTAAGGAAAATTTAGAAAGAAAAAAAAAACAAAAAAATAAAAAACAAAATTTGAGTTTTGCCTAATGCTCTATCTCACTAAATGTTTTATTATGAAAGATTTCCAAGATTTCTTTGTTGGTAATAAATTCTTTTTTTTTTTTTTTTTTTTGAGTACAAGTTGAGGGAAGGAGAATTACAAATACCGATTCCAAGGATTGAACTAGTTACTGTGGAGTGGAAATGGATTAACACCAAACCAGATAACCAATCGCGCCACCGACTCATTTAGTAAAGTTCATAAACTCTGGATAGTAAGGTCACATACATATGATAATTGTGCTTCAGCTCTTATTGACATGAACTAAATTGTTACATTCTCAAATTAAGATTAATATAAAATAAGAGTAGATATAAAAGCATTGAATTTAGTAGAAAAGGTAGAAATAATTGAGAAAAACAATAGAGATGAGAATTTGTCTATTGCTTCTTTAAAAGCAAAGGACCAACATTATCACCAGTGGCTTTGTTGTGCTTAACATGGCTTCCATCACACAGAGGAAATGTGCCTGACCTCCAACACCTGCATCCAAACACACATTAATGTTTTGGCTCTTTTTTTCAAATTTAATTCCAACTTTAATATTTAAATGCTTTAATTTAGTCCTTATTTAAAAATAAAAATAAAAACTCATTTTTCAAATTAGAATTAATAAATAAATATCATTGGATAATCATTTATTTTTAGAACTTAAACTTGTTTTCAACAAATAGACATTTCAATTTTGAGTCATATATGGAAATTAAAACATCCTACCCCTAATAATTATTTAGTTTTTTTAGTTATTAAAATTTAAGTATATAACAAACTACTTTATTAGATATTTAAATCTTTTCAATATTTTTTAAAATCAACCAACATTTGAAAGCAAGAAAAAATAACTTTTAAAATATTGTTTTAATTTTTGAAATAATGGAAATTTTGATTACATAAAAATAATCATTATAAATATGTTTTGGGGGTATATTATTATGATAAATAGTGTTTTGAAGTGTCTTTATTTATTTTAAAATAAATGGTGTTACATAGATTTTTTTTTTTTTTTGGAATTAATTCAAACTCATGGTATCATGATTATTGGATTCATTGATGTTGTTAAGCTAGTGTTGTTATTTTTTTAAATCTATGTATGTAAGGCAAGAAAAAGAAAATATTTAATGGGCAAACAAAACATGAATTATATGAAACATATAGATAAAATTGTGTAAGAGAAATGAAAGAAAATAATTTTTAACTATGAAATAAAAATAATAATAATTACCTGCAATAGGGAGTGAGGGGCTTGGAGAGTTCAGCCACAATTACAGAATCCACCACTTTCTCTTCGCTCTTCCTAATCGCCGGATTTATGCCAAATTCACCGCCGCCGCCGCCTTCAGCTCTCACCACCGCCATCGTACGCCGCCGTCCGCCGGCGTTGAAGTTGGCTGCGGACTGAGGAAGAAGGATTAGTGATAAGGAAGAAATGGCCATTGAGGAAATGGATGATGAACGTGTGTCCTCCACGCTTTTAAGTTCGAACCGGTGGATCTCCTTTTGACACGTCTTTTTTTCCTACAACTACCCTTCCACAATCATGGTTCGGGTTAATTTGGGCGCATCTCGACTAATGCAAGACATATAGCCTCATCTTAATATGATTTGATGTCAAGAAAATTTGTACGAAATTAATTTCTAGATAAGTGACAATCATGTATTAAACTTTTCATCTTTTAATTTTCCAACACCTGTCTCGTCTTAGCCGCTGACCTACCCTTCCATGTTTTTTAAGACATTAATTCATCTTTTCATGATCATGTATGTGGCTTCAATTTTTGTTTAAGTCGAAGAACAACAAAGTGTGGTACAAATTAGGCCACATATGTGGTATGAAAAATAGGTCATACCAAGATTGTGCTCTCTTTAACTTAATCACCCTTCCCAAAAATATGACATCGTTTAAAAAAAAAAAGTATAAATGTTAGAGAATGTATAAGTGTTAGAGATTATTCTTATAGAATACATCATTTAATCCTATAATATTTGGATCTCAACAAAATGTTCAGAAAATTATTTTCATTTAATCATAATGGATTGAACTCTTAACATCTTGAATCTTAGATCTTTGAACCCTTTAAATTTCTATTGTCTTATGATTTGTTATTATTTTATTTTTCTCAAAATATTTAGTTCTCATTGTAAAGAAACGAAATCTAGCTATATGTGACTATATTTCCTCCAAATAACAAAATAATTCTAATCTTGCTTTGTTCTTGACAATATAGGAGATTTTTCTCCTTCTCTTTCATATTGAAAACTCAAGTCTTAGGTAAATGTATATTCTTTCCCTTGATAGTAGAGAATAGATTTAGAAGCATTGTTAATATTGTAGCTATAAGCTAAGCCTTCATTCACAAATTACACATTCTTGTAATTATTATATGGACAATTCTTTCCCACTCTTTATCTCCAAGGAACCAAAGAAAACTTTCATTGCTGATTTGTTCTAAACCGTCATCATATATATATATTTTTTTATTTTATTTTACAAGGCAATAGTTTTTCAAATATTCGAGGAAAAGAAAGTAAGCAAACAAAATTCAGAATTTGAATTTGTTATAATTTTTAGTATGAGAAATTGGTTGTGTCGAAGCGAGTGTGATATGGTATCTAATGCAAAATTTTATTTCATATTTTCACTTCTAAATATTCACTTTGATTGTCAAATAGAGCCATAAAAATAAATTGTTCTAAGCCAAACACGTAATTTAGAAAGAAAAATAATAATAATAATAATAAAACAGAGCATTTTGTTAATACAAATAGTAACTAGAGAAAATGTATCTATACTTCAAAATCCAGAAAACCAAGTACAAAGTTTCATGTACCAAGTTAAATTTATTACTCAAACAATATACTACTGAGAAAGCACGTCTCCCGACTAATTAAGCTAGAAAATCTATTTACACATTTTGTGAAAATGAAAAATTATAACTTTAATTAATTAATGTACATCTTTCAATAATAGCTACACATAAATATGTGGGCTCCTGAGTAATAATATAAGGGTTAAAAGCCTCACTAGAACTGCCTATGAAAATTAAAATTTAAATTCAAAGAAAAAAAAAAAGAAAGAAGAGGTTTAAGCTTTCAATCATGTCAATTGCTGGGAAGCAAAAGATTATGATGAAGCAACCAAAGGTGGTATGAAAATAGCTTCAAGGAAAGGATGGTTTGGATACATCTGGTGAGTTTTGACTGCTCTTCACAACCAAATCATAATTGATGGAAACCAGCTGTGATAAATTCTGTAAAACAATGAAGTGGCTGCATCATAATTTGATCTTACTTTCAAGTCAACACCAGAATGACAGTATACAAATAAGTGATAGAAAATGACATATATGCCTAATTTTTTTTTTTTTTAAAACTAGGAAATCGGAGCTTAGCTCCACTATACCTCCAGGGTAACTACACCCATTCATAAGCCAGACATCAAAGGAATAGAGATACGGGAGGTATCTACAAATTAATGTCATAGGCGAGTCTCGAATTTGAAACTTTGAGGCCTTTTTTTTTTCTTCTAGAAACCGAGAAATCGGAGCTTAGCTCCACTATACCTCTAGGGTAACTACACCCATTCCTAAGCCAGACATCGAAGGAATAGAAATACGGGAGGTATTTACAAATTAATGTCACAGGCAAGTCTCGAATTTAAAACTTTGAGGCTTTTTTTTTTCTAGAAACCGAGAAATCGGAGCTTAGCTCGACTATTCCCGGAGTAACCACACCCGTCCCTAGGCCAAACACTAGAAGACTTCGAAAGAATGGAGACACATGAGGTGTTTACAAATTAATGTTACATGTGAGTTTCGAACTTGAGATTTTGAGAGAAGCACACCTTTAAAACTCAGACCTTCAACCATCGCACCACCTCCTAGGGACAACATATATGCCTAAAGTATAACACCAATTTTCTATTTTTTTACTTCCAATATGTAGGTGTTGTTCAAGTTTACCTTTCCTTCTATAATGTTCAAAAAAGAAAAAAAAAAGTACATTTGCTTCAATAGATTGATAGAGTTTCTAAGCCTAGCAGGCCTTACCTTGAAAGAGAAATTGCTGAACGAGTACTTCACAGGAAGGGCTGATGTAGAGAAGTCATTCAAACTACCACATTCGTCTCCCTGTTTCAATGACATCCAAGGAATCAAAACAGAGTCTGTAACAATCTCAAAAGTTCTCAAAGATTGCAATTCCTCAAAGATTTAGAGCTACTTTTTTTGCTTTTAAAAATTTAGAGCTACTTGTTGTCAGTACTAAGAGTATAATATCGTAAAGTTTAACCAGACTTATACCGAACTGGATCATACATGATTAATATTTTCCACAATGAACATCAGCTTTTGTTTCAGCTGGTATATATATGGTAGTTCTCAGCTATGTTTACTTTGAATCCAACAGGACTGGTGAAAAGAGGGATATGAGTATGATCAAAAGATTCTTTTTTTATTAAGAAAGTCATGCCACCATGTACAATGTGCATCTTTTGATTATAGAGTGTTGTTCCAGGGTTTTCAATATGAGTAAATATCATTAGTCAAATTTTAAATCCGTGCGTCCATGCAAATTTAGTACCGATCTTTCTTAGATCCGGAGATCTTGTTGGTGATAGATAGCCTAAACCATGCGATTACTTAAATGCTATTATTGATATTGTTCGGGTCAGTTTATGTACATTTCGGCTATTCTCACAAGACAAACTGCATGACCCTACAACATTTGGATATCAATAATATTGATAGAAAATTATTTCCTAAATGGGTAGTCACCGTGAACTCAATTCATAACTTCCCTAGGCCAACTCCTGATAGTTAAAAATGATTTAGTTGATTAAAAGCACATGTTCAATACAGGAAAACTATTGTAATGCAAGCTTACATCTTCATCTTGTACGTTGCTATATGAACTACTGCTGCAAGTATCAGTCAAATCATGATCATCAAAGTCACTTCCACCATTAAAATACTCATCTTCTGGGTTCCATATATAACGACTCATGAAATAACTTGTATCATGTGCCTCTGCTGATGGTATAAACATTGCCTGTAGTATAAAAATAAAACCTCTTTTCAAATTCACAAATTTAAAAAATTTACTCAGCCATTTCTTGTGTGCAACAATAATGAATACCTTCTGCCTTGCAAGTGTTTCCCAATTAATATCCTTGAAGAAAGGATGTTGCTTCACCTGACAGAAAATAACAGGGCCGCTCTATCATTTCATTTCATAAATCATAATTACCTAGCAAAAAAACTGTTTCTTACAGGATTTATATAACTACCTCTCTGGCTCCTGTAGCTCCCAGTCTTTGAACTGAATTTTCAGTCAGCAATCTGAAATATAATGCATTAGCGTTCAGGGATAACCTACACGCCATTATCATTCTTGACATTCATATCAATTCAATTTCTTTCATTAATTAAAGAAAATAGTAGATAGGCTGTGGGGTAATGGAAGTTGACCGTGTTTGTTAATCGCCGCTTTCTTAATTATCAACTACAATCCACCCCAGATTGCACTACCATAACAATGATGGTAAGAAATCTCCTACAAAAAATATGGTTGAAAAAACTTAACCAAGGATTGGCACGCACAACTATTACTAATTGCAAATGTCAACGACCTGGATATAAAAACATGGTTCAAAAACTCAGCGAAGTTATCCTAGCCCAAATCTGATATGATCCAACTAAGTTGCATCCATCTCATTAGCTAGTAGTACAAAAACAATATTAATACAAAAATTAAATATATGTATATACATTTATAAGGGGATCAAATAGGATCGTTCAGGACCACTTAATCTTACTTGAACTTTGACTAGGGGCAAATCAGTTGAGTTGTGCATTTTTACCTTTTTTTAACATACATTTTACATTTCTTCTACACTTCGTAGACTTCAAGTTCTACGGTCTCTTAGCTTTTCATTCACTAATAAAAAGTTGTGTTTATAGTTTAAAAAAATAGAAGAGATAAAATCAACCAACCATTAGATAGCAAACAAGCTGAAAGCGGTAAACTATGATAAGATGTTATATCAGAAAAGGTTTCAATGAATCTTACTTGTCAATCAAATCATGGGCTTCATAACTCATTTCATCAGGTACCTTGGGCCATGGTATGTCTCTGTTCATGATGTTATCAAAAATTTTCTGCAATGGAATAATAACTCCTTTAGTCAATTAAAATGTTGTCCAGTTATCGAATGTAATACCAACGAAACAAAAGCTACAAAGCCCTGCATTAAGCTTAAATTCTAACCACATCAAACAGATATGCTATTAAATCCTTCGCAAAAATTTGTGTATTATTTCTCCTTCTTTTAGAAGCATTGATTCAGGTAGGAAAAATTGTAACCCTCTCTCCCCTTTAAGAACTGTCATGTAATCATCGTGAAAAAAAAAAATCCATAATTGCAGCCCAGAAGGAATTTTTTCAGTACAAACAAGACAACAGTAGATTTACCATTGATTCAGTACAAAAATCCATAAATATTAAGGGGCAAGATGTTCATTGCTAGAGTGTTTAAGCTCTTAGAATGATTGGGAATGAAAACTTGCAGGACGGAATAAAAATCCTTGAGTTGTGTTCACTAAAGTGTTTTTGAACTGGAATTGAATTGAAGAACATTTCTATTGAACCTTCCAAATTAAGAGAAATGGCTATATTTCCAATTATTAGCTAAAATAAACTTGTTGGGAGTTTCCAGATTCAACCTGTGGAGTCCCTGCATTGAACGGGGGTAGTCCTACAAGCATCTCAAAAAGAATTACTCCAACAGACCACCAATCCGCAGTTACACCTGCAGGAAACAAGTTGAAAAATAATAAAAACATAATAATGCTTTATTTGGAATAATTCACAATAATTCTTGTAAGAAGGATACTGCTCCTATTGGTTACAGACCATGTCCCATGCCCAGAAGTATCTCAGGGGCCAAATAATCTGGAGTACCAACGACTGAATGCTTCTGTCCGTTTTCTTTTTTTGACGCAGATTGAGATGAGGGTCCATTGTCTTCAAGTGAAACAGTTCCACTGATTGATGGACCTGAGAAATCGTCTGTACTATTGATAAGTCCAATCTTGGAGAGCCCAAAATCTGTCAACTGTAACAAAAAGGACCAGAGGTTTATAAGAAGTGACACACAAAAACAATTGCAGCGTTTTTGAAGAAGTTTGAAACGAGAAGAGATATTGAAATGATAGAAGAAGATAAAAATGAGTGTATACTTGACAGAAGAATTTACTCAATATGTTAAATAAAAACCTATTGAAGAGTCAAACAGTTTCTTCCTTGACTACCAAAGAGAAAAATTATTCACATCCACTCCCCTTCCACATATGCCCGTAGATAACTGTTATAGCAGTAATTGTTTTTTTTTTTTTTTTTTTACTCCTTTTAGTTACTTTTCATCCATAGAAGATTCCTGGTAATATACCGTTAATGATCCTTATACTGCAAACACAAAACTAGCTAATGAATCACCATGGCCATCCTTGATGATCTTGAATTCTCCATGCACAGCCCTAATGATTCCGGTCCCTCACAAGCACGAACAGCTTATAACAGATAAACACACTCTCACCAACTAACTAAGCATTCATACAAAAAAAAATTACCTCTGCTTAATATACATTCATTATTGAAAGCTGGAGATCTACCAAAATATTTTTTAAAATAAATCACCCACTTCAATCTTTCCAAATTCGAAAGCTTCTTTCAAGGTCCTAGCCCATGTTATAAAAAATTTAAAATACTAACAATATGCCATAAAAAGCTCCTAAGAAAGTGCTGCAAGGATCAGTCTAGGGAAATTTTGAGAACTTTCGTATGACATGAATGAAATCCTATCCAACTTTTTCCATTAAACAACTGGCTACGGTCCTCAAGTAACTTCATAACAGAATACGTGAGAAAGATATTTTTTCCAATGACAAGAAATGCCTCCTAAAACATGAACAACCTTGCATTTACATTTTTTGAAGAAGATGATTTTAAGTCTAGAACATAAACAGAATTACTTTGCCTAAGATTAAACATCATAATATAAGAGTCTAACTGCATTTTAGCTCTTACTCTTTCCATAAAAATTAACAGCAGGGATATATATATATATATATATATATTTTTTTTTTTTTTTTTTTGAAATCACTAACAGCAGGGATATAGTGAATGTACTGAACAACTTTGTTTCACGATGATATTTCCATTACAAGAAAATTTAGGGGAATTACTAAAATTACAAATAGCGAGAGAGAAATTAAAATTGAAGCCTGCACACCTTAACGTGACCATCTTGACCAATCAATAAGTTATCTGGCTTTAAGTCTCTGTGAATCACATTTAAGGAGTGCAAATACTCCAAAGCAAGAACCTAAAAGGTATCAAGCTATGAATTAGTTGGTTTCCCAATGATGACGATGATCATAATAATAGTAAATAAACTAGTTTCTCCAAAGCATGCTTTGAAAGAATTTTAGTATAGGAAAAGGAGAGGGAAAAGAAAAGGTAATAGCATTTTCTTACAATTTCAGCGATATAAATCCGAGCCATATCTTCATCTAAGCAGCCTAAGTTTTTCAGTAAGGAGAAAATGTCACCACCATTTAAGTATTCCATGACCAGATACAGATTATCCCTACATGTGAAAGAGTAGAAAAAGCGGACCTGTTCATAGTCACACTTACAAAAGTGAGAAATTAACATCCACGTGCATACAATGCTTCCTTAGAAGGAAATAAATTGTTGAACAAACTAACCACAAAAGGGTTGCGAACTGAGATAAGGATATTGCGTTCAGCCAAAATACTTTCAACTGCATTCTTGCGAATCATATCAGCCTTCTTTAAAACCTGAAGAATCAAAATTAGAAGACTCAGACAGAATAAGATGAATTTGATATAATTCTAACTTTGATTATACAAACCACTACTAATTAACTTCGACTGCATATTTACTTGGGTTCCATATCTATTTCAACATGTGCATCGAAATGAAGGAAAATAATTATGCTATCAGGTCAGAAATATGATAAAACATCACAATAAATGTCTTAAAAGCCGAAAAGGTTGACAACATGGATAGAATTCAATAACGTCTAGTCTGAATCTGCTCTTAACAATATAAACCATTTTTCAGACTCAAAACAGTTCAATGAACAAGATGATAACAAGAAATTAATTATAATTAGGTAACAAAAAGTGGATACTAAAGATAAAATAATCATTACTTTTTAATTTTACACTTCTTAACTGTTTTAAGTTTTTTTTATTTTTTATTTTTTTTATTTTTTTTTATTAGGTAGGCGAGCACCATGAATTGAACTCAATCCCACTAAACATTTATGATTCTCAAGACCTTATTTTAACCGCTAGGTCAACCGATGATAGTTTTTTTAAGTCGTAAATTGATGAGAACATATTGTATTTTTGTTGTTACATATAATACACGAGTGAAACCACAAGAATAAAAACATTGTGAATGGTTTGAAATTAAAAAAAAAAAAAAAAAAACACACACACACACACATATCAGAAAAGCATATTTTTGGCATAACTATTAAAAACAATTTTAACAAGCACAGCTAAACAACTTAGAAAACTCAAACTTAATGCAGAATGGCCTAGCCTAACATAGTATGAAAACCAGTATAGCACTAATCTCAGCATGTATTTTGTCACGTTAGTTATGTTGGTTTGATATTTATGACAGACCATCTGGAGGAAGTTGAGTGAATTCCTTTAGTCATTTGCCATCCATCTAACATTTATTAGAAGTTAGAACACTGACCTTTATAGCAAATAAGTCTCCAGTTGCTCTTTTTTTAGATAGGAAAACTCGGCCGTATGCACCTCTACTAATTGGTTTGATTATTTCAAAATCTTCAATAGATGTTCTATCTTTTGAACATGGGTTAACAGGACTTGCACGCAAACTACGAACAGTATCATCTTCCACTGAACTCTCTTCATCTCCAGTACTATTTGAAGAGTCTACTTTATCATTTTCTATTTGCCCACAAAGTTGTACATACTTTTCCCTGAAAATGAAGGAATATCAAGATGTAAACAAAGAAACGGATGTGAGTAATATCGATCACTTGAGAGGGGGAACAAGATGCACTAGGTCATAATAGGACATGAATAAAATAAAAACGGTAGCCTTCTAAAAGATTTATTTTTTTCCACAAAATAATGTATTGTACGGAAATTGAATTTTGAAACAAGTAAGCCAACTCACTGCAAAAGCTTCTCTATGCGCCTTCCAAAAGTCTCCACAACAAGGGCATCCACCTTCCTATCCTGGATTGCATATTTAAGGTCTTCTAATCGAGCAATCATACACTCCAATGCACCATAGTCAGAGTTGTTAAGGTTTGTAATGGAACGAACAATATCCAACAATTTGCATATCTGTCAGTCCACATACATGTTATTTGAGACATACACGAATGAGTTATCACAAAATTATTTTACGAACTAAAGAAGACTAAAAGTAGTTATGCATATTTTATGCACCATACCAGTGCGGTAGAATGGTAATGATTAGAAGTGTCATTCATTAAGTATACCAAACTTATCAGAAAATGCAATGAACGTAATTTTTAGCACTAGCCTGAAGAGAGGCTAGATATGTACCAACTCAAAAACTGAGAGAAATCCTCCATAATACTACCTTGAAAGCTGAACAAAATCGAAACACTAATAGGACATTAGTATGATATAGGGAAAACCATACCTGCTGATAATTTTCAAGTTCAGTTATTGATCTGCGCCCATGCAACAACAATTCAATCTGGCTGGATCTGGGTGTTAAAAGAGGTGATCTTGGTGTTAAAGATCCAGCAGACATTGATTTTGCACTGTAATCTGGTGTGAAAATAAATGGTCGATTGTATGGATCAGGAAAAATATCCTGACTTTCCACAAAGGAAGAGTTGCCAGTAACAGGGAGAGAATCAAGTGGATCTTCAGAGTTTTGACATGACAAAGTGATTCCTTTAGATGAAAACTCAAGAGTCTCTTCTTGCATACTTGATGTAGATACCTTACCTGTATCAAAATTTCCACAGGAAGTATCGCTACTTCTTGGAGTACTTTTAGGCGTCCAACACTCTAGAATACTTTCAAGAGCTCTAGCAACCCGTTCAAGGCGCTCGTTCACAGTTAAACCCTTCATATCACACCTATCGGCCATTGTACATATCCGAGAATGCTCCTCAACATGAATAATTGGAATTTCAACCTCACAAATCCGACAAATCATCAAATTCTCAAAAGTGGCATTTTGATGATGATAACCCCATATGCCCCAAGATACTTTTTGTTCTTTAGGTGGTGCTTCTGAATGCTCAATATGACTAGATGGGGTATCTAGTTGGTTAGTTCTCCCAGTTTTAGCTTCATGTACATGTAAAAGTTCAAGTTTATTCTTGGAAGGTGTGGAATCAATCGAGTTGGAGTCTTTCCGATTTTTCTCAGCTGCTGATGGTAGCTTTTTCCAGGATGCCATCCTATACATGCTTGAAGACGAATCAATACTTACGGCAGAGTCCAAATCAACATTTCCAGCACTATTACTACAACTTTGATCTAAATCTTGCTTCACATTGCGGCGGGCTTGATCCTTCCCAACTAACTTCGGCTGCTTCTCAATATCTTCTTTCCCAGTCAATGGATCACCAAAGTCAAGTTGTTCTAGCTGCCTAATTTTCTCTGGATAAACACCTAGATCACTAAGTTTGTGAAGACTCAAAATGTGCTCATCTTCATAACCACTCTCCTTTCTGAACTGAATAAGCCGAGTACATCGTGTCAAGATGAAAAGAAGGCGGGTGTGGGCTTGTTTAAGAATTCCAAAAGACAGCTCCTGGCGTCGGTCGTCTAGATTCTGGACAATCCCTTCACCTTTTGTCCAAAATTCAGAAGGCGACATGGTAGCACATTTTCGAGAAACCACCAATAAATCCTCCAAACCCTCTTTAAGTTCAGTCATAGACTGATCTGTCTTTACAAGTACATCTACAAGATCTCCAGCGAAAATACCCAGTTCGTAATTAACATCATCCTTCAATCTGTCAAATTTTGCTTTAATAGCCACCATGGTCTCCTGAAAAGTAAAGCAAGAAAAGGGCAGGTTCAATCCACACAGCTGGAAAAAGAGAGAAAGAAAAGGGTCACTAACCCAAAGGCAATCCAGAAGAGCAGCCAAAAGGAGCAGAGCTCCAATGGCTTCACGACTCAATAATCAAGGTTACGGGTTCAAATCCCCCACCCAATTGTTGTTAAATTCGAAAATAGAACCTAGAAGGAAGAGCATACTTCCAAATGTCGAAATGCCCGAGGTCTCCAAACTGGAAAAGGGCGAACTCCTTTGGAATTAAGCTCATGAGAGAAGCTTTTGATATCAGGGGTTCTCTTCTTTTTTCCACTAGTAACACGAAGTATTGCACGGAATCTTGGAGACCGAATTTCCTTTGAACAAGCAGCATGCGGACCCTAAACAATAACAGCCATCGACAAACTAACATCACATTCTTAATCTAAGCAAATTAAGATACAAAATAAGCATTCTACATTACCTCAAAATCATGATCCGGAACCGGCGGGTACCCAAACGATTTCGATTGACTCCACAGAACTTTTTTCCCTAACGAAACAACAACAATCCCTACATTTACACAGCCACGAACGAAAACAGAGCATAGAGAAAAAGCAAAAACGAATCCCGCATACATTATACATTAGACATACCCGTTTCAGTGGAGGAAATTTTTGGTTGAGAATCAGTGGCGGCGGCGACATTTTTGGTTTCCAAATTGGAGGGCGTACCAACGGCGGAGGTTCCAAGCGGCAGAGAAGCAGACCGGGTGGTCCGAATGTGATTCAGCCTGAGGGAAGCGGCCATGATGATGGAAGAATCTTCAGGCTGATGAGGGGCATGTTCCTCTTGATCGGAATCGGAGTCTTTGGCGTTAGGGTTGGAATCGCGGCGGATGGGGATGGGGGGGAGCTTGGAGGCGGAGGGGGAGGAATCATGATCGGCGGTGGTGGTGGCAGAGGGAGGTGGTTCGGCGGACATGGAGGAGAGTTGGCCGGAGAGAAGGGGTTTTCCGGTGACGGATTGTTGGAGATTGAGGCATTGGGTTTGGGAGTGATCGAGCGAGAGAGAGAGAGATGGGAGTTTTCGCGGGAAGGAGAAGGTGTAGGATTGTGACACGTGGCGAATGATGAATCAATTCAGTTGAGATTTTGTGTGTTCGCTTTCCACTTAAAACGTGCGTCCCGCTAACTGTCGGAAACCCGCGTGGAGGTTCGAAAAATAGTTTGTTTTTTTTTTGATAATTAGGGAACATAGATGCTATTACTAATTTTTCAAATAAATTGAAACATCGATTATTAAGATTGAATAAATTATACCAATTTTCATTTTGTATAATATAGAACATGTTCATAAATAAACAAATAATCGTTGAAATCCAATCTAATTAATAACTATTTTTTTTTCCCTTTATTATGATCATTTATCAAACATATTTGGGACATTATTATATTTCTATCATTCAAAAAATATATAATTCAGTTCTTATGATAATATTTTAAGAATTAAAATGTAAAATATATAATTTAATAAAACCTAAAAAAATAGTTTTTTTTAGAATAAGTTGAAGGAGAGAGACCACAAACTTTCCAAAAAAAAGATATTATGACATTCAAATAAAAAAAAAAAAGTTTTTAAAAGGGTAACATAACATTTTGGTCCCTGGACTATCATGTAAATTCTATTTTAGTTCTTGAACTTTCAAAAGTCCAATTTTAGTCTCTAAACTATCATTTTTGTTCCGTTTTGGTCTCTCAACTTTCAAAAGTCTAATTTTGGTCATTGAACTTTCTAAAAAATTTAAAAGTAGTCCTTGGGTTAGAAAAAACACTTAACCACTGTTAAAAATCGATGAAGTGACAAAATAATAATAATAAAATCAATTTATCATCATTTTCTTCACCCTTCTTCCACCGCAGGCTATTTTTTCCTTTACCCTAAAACTCAAAACATACCATTTTCCATGGAAAAACGTTAGAAAAAGTGGTAGTTTAATTGGAGGAGAAAATTATAGTTTTCTAATGTTATTTATTTTTTTATTGTTTTTTTGAACAAATAGTTTTCTAATGTTATAATATCAAATGTGGGTAAGATTGACCTACATAACTTCCCCTCCAAAATTAAACAATTACATTTTCATCCACTTTCTTCTTCTTCTCTCTTTTCAATTTTTCATTTGTTGAATTGTGTAGCTTGAATGCTAGAAAACCCCTCTTCCTCTCAAGGATACCCGAACAAGATTGTTGCACTTAGCACTTTGTCAGATGTGATGAAAATTCTCACTGTCTCATCTCCCCCCAAATCCCACAGTAGAGTTTGCGACCTCCCATTTCTCAATCCCTCGCACCCAAATCTTATGGGTCCCATCCAACCCACTATTTTCAAATTTCACAACTTCAAATACCTCGACCTCATTATTAATAATTTCTTCGGCACCATCTCATGATACTTCTGCCCCTAATCCGCCAACAAACTCACCGGAACCACCTCCGATACTTGCAAGAACACTGGTTTATGCTCTGTATTTTTTAAAAAAAAATTAAAATCCATAGGTCTCAAGAGAGAGGTAAAAAAGATGATAATAAATTAATTTTATTATTATTATTTTGTCACCTCATCAATTTTTAAATGATTACTTTTAAACTTTTTAGAAAATTCAAGGACAAAAATTGGACTTTTATAACTTGAGGAACAAAAATGGAACAAAAATGATAGTTTATGGACTAAAATTAGACTTTTGAAAGGTCAAGGACCAAAATGAAATTTACATGACAGTTCAGAGACCAAAATAATATTTTACTATTTTTAAAATTTTAAAGATTAAATACTATCTTTTTTCAAAATATAAAAATTAAATTATAACTTAAAAAAATTATAGATACTCAATTTATAAATGACCGTAACAATAATGGTGCAATGGTCTTTACAAAACTAGCGACCAAAATGAACAGTAAAATAGGGTAATTTTTTTAAAAAAATTTGGGATCGAAGTTTCGAATTATCGTCTCACAGTAAAAAGAAATGATATAATGAATGACTAATCATCATAAATAAATAAATAAAAGACGTGACAGATGATTGTGTCCTAAAATGATTGTAAATAATATAGAGGTACACTAGCTAATCTATTATGAAATAGGGCATGTCAAACTTGTCGCAGGTGGGCTCCGGCCAATCAACCCTACAAGGATTATTTCAACCAATACAAAATGGTATCAGACGAGGTATTCTAATAAAATAATTATAAAAGTACTTAAATTTTAAAATATTTATATCTATATTTATTAATACATTTTAATACTATATTACATTATTATTAATTATTAATATACTGTTATGTATTATTAATATATATGACTAGGATTGTTAATTTTTTTTTTGAAGTCATCTTATTTGTAATTATTTTTTGAATTTGACTACTTTTCTAAGTTTCCCTTATTTCTAATTCAACTTCAAACATAACATTTTTGCTCCTTTCAATCAATTAGCTAGTGGTGTAACATTAAAAAAAACAAACAAACAAAAACAAAAGAATAAAAAAAAACCGAGTTGATTCAGTAAAACATTTCGGTTTTTTAGCTAATCAATTCGATTGCCGATTTCATCATGAAGAAAATCATTGTATTGGTTTAGTTTGATTTTTTTTTTTTATTTATTTATTTATTTATTTTTTTTTTATTGGAAACCAATACAAAAACTGATAGTAAAAATACATCTAGAATTTGAATGAATAAATATATAAGAAAAAAATAGAACAGAAAACTCAATCAAACCGAAAACCAAAAAAAAAAAAAAAAAAAAAAAAAAATTGAAAACCAAAGTGAAGTAACATTGAAATGAAAACCAAGAACCAAATCGATGATTTTGTCTTTAATTGGACATGAATTTTGTTTCTTTATTTGAAAAATCGAATGATACGGTTCGATTGTCAGTTTGACCTAAAAACAAATGGATATACATACAGGTTTTGATTTAGTTCAACCATGATTGGAGTAGGAAAATTTGAGTTCATAACTTTTTACTTATAAATATACACTCTGTACCAGTTAAACAAT
>JBBMKA010023567.1:0-27365 GCA_037833695.1 Sechiopsis laciniata | reverse complement strand
TGCATTTCAACCAAACCACAACAACTTAAGCACACATACTTTACTTTTATGCCCGACTCTAACTTAATAGCGTTAGCACATCAATCTCTGTGGGATCGATAAAATTATATACTTATTACTTGCTGCAATTCCTGACCGCGTCTACTTACGCGTAAGCGATTCTGAGTTACACTTAGCTTAAATTGACTTTGAATTGATTACGGAATATTATATTAGCACCGGAATCGCAACCCATCAATAATATATTAATAAATTAGTCTTTATTGAAGAAAATATCAATTAAAGAAAATTAATTAATATATGAGATATATTCATTTGAAATATTTATTGGATAAATATTATTAAGTGCATCTATTAATATATTATATATATTTATAATTATGTAATCATTATATAATTAAAAAGTCAGTGCATAATTAATTAATTATGTGTTTCATTCCCCTGGGAGGAAAAGGAAGGTAGAATTGTATAAATAGATCTATTGGGGTTCAGACTTTAGACTCTAATACTTTAGACCTCTTGGGATTCTTTCTCCCTGAAAAGCTCTCTCCTAACTCATTAAAGGCCTCCCACTGGGCGATCAACGTGTTCAGAATCATAATTTAGAAGATCAAGTATAGAACCTTTTAAAAACGATTCGTAGAGATAAGGTAAGGTTGGTCCCTTGGTGCTCGAAGATAAAGACCCGCTTAAATTGATTAGAGACAACAGTCTATGTAAGTAATATGTTTGTTAGAATTAGATTAAACACTACTAAGATAAAAATCATGTAGGTTAATCAGTTTTAATATTCCACTGCGTGGACCAAGACTGTAATGACCCGGTCTATGACCATAAAGTTATACAGCGGAGGTGACTAACATGCATCATCTTTAAAAAAAATTTGGCAGAATTTCTCCTAAAATATGGGACCTGAACGTTTCAAATAAGTTCCAACATGATCAAAACAAATCAACTATTCTATCCAGGCACTTCAAACATGTAAATCTCATGATATCGATTTCAAACTAAAACAGTTAAACATAATGCTATTACAATAGTTTGTACAGAACGAAATGCATTATGACTAAAAATTGGAATATAAAGACACCACATGACTTAACGTAATTAACATGTCTCCAAAGTCTATTCTCAGCTGCCTCAGTCATCACTCATGGTGCTAACCTGCAAATTGTGGTTTGAATCCACAACCCAACATAAAACGAAGAGTAAGTTTTAATAAAAACTCAGTAATAAACCCTGCATGAGGTGCACACAAAATATAGAAATAAAGCTATAATAATCAATAAGTCTCTAAATAACGTGTACAAACTAAATAGAGCACATCCCCGCTCTCAAACACTCGCATTGCCTAGTTCGATGGCCATTAACATTGCCCGTGGAGGAGTTTCACCGGCCGATGTCGTAAGACCCAAAAAGGTCGCTACTTGGACTCTCCCAGATAAGGCACAATGATTAAATGCAAGAGACTAGCCACTAGAGTCGCCCAAGCTATCTCAGGTCCCTTCGACATGGTGGGGCTAAGCCGAACACATCAAGTCCCATGAATGGATCCAAGCCTGGAGCAGTTCAATCCACTAGTGCGGTTGATCGGACCAAATTTGGCCCACTTTTATGTGCTTATTTCTTGTTAGTTTAGAAGTTTTCATATTTAATAAATTCATATTTTTCATAAAATATATCAAATAGGATGTTTAAAGAAACTACATTTAAATACGGTTCCAACACGATAAACCAGAGGTCAATCAGACACCTGAGCAAAAAGATATTGTAAAAACAAAAATATTGCGCAGCTGCCTAGGGTTAGCTGCGAGCCACGCGCGAAGTATTATAAAAATGAGAGTTTTCTTATTTTTAGGTTATTGGGAGCTAGAGAGTTCGGATTTAAGCACTGTCTTTTTCTACTTTTTTGTCTCTTTCTCTAGTTTTCTTCCATCTTATTAGATTTTTATATTTAGGCTTCATTGTTTTGATTATTGGCTAGACTCTCTATGCCATTTCGAGTTGTAAACACAGTACAATGTTATTTTTGTGAGATTTTTATATTTTTATAAAATTTTCCAGCATGTTCTATCTTTAGATCCTTGTACATATTCATATCATATGTTCTTTTGTTGATAGATTGACAACCTATTGCTTTCAATTGAATGTATGTCCGTTAGATTTAACTAACAATAGGGTTGTCGCGTGTTTGCATAGAAGTAGAGTTTTCCCCTTCATTTATGTAGATTGCATGTTAGGACTTAAGAATCAAGAGAATGAATTAGTCAAATTAAGAGTGCACGCCTAGTTTAGTTAATTTATCTTAATCAATCCATAGAACTTCAAGCTGTTAGTTACGTTTGTATGGAATGTCGTCGTACCTAACTAATTATGACTAATTAGACTTTTTAACTCGACGTATGGAAAACTAACGTGCCCAGCTAATCGAGTTAATTGCGAATTAGAGGACCTAAGGTTACTTAGGGGCTTTGCTGGCTTTTTCGATATGGTCGATTAGATAGAATTTGTTGGATAATTTATTTCATTAGATCACCTATGATCGAAAATATTATTGTTACTTGTGTTTACCTCGATTCGGTGCCCAAGGTTTAATGTCTATCCTTTACTTTTATTATTTTAGTCATTTTATTTTGATTCTCCTAAATCCCCCCATAAGTTCGTGTCAAATAAGAAAATTAAAAGATAAAAATTGAATTATTCGATTCCCTGTGGTTCGACTCGGTACATTGTTAAATACTACAAATATTTAACTTTAGATTGGAATTTATAAATGTATTTGATAGACACATCGACAAGGTCTTGTCAGCGGTGATTAATTATGCCATAGAAAATTCGGTTACTCAGTCCTAGTAATTTTGGTCAGACTATAGCAGTATAGAACAACCAGCCTATGCCAGATTTCAACTACCGCATCTTACGCATCATAAGCCACTCGTCTAGGTTACACATATGAACGACCAGGTTTACAACCTATGCCAAGTCCTTGAGTGCAGACTATTGACCCTATGGTTAGTCTCGCTACAGTTTGGGTAGATTTAGCAATCATCGACCTAATAATGTGCGAAGCTTGTTAAAGTAGTAACATCTATCCGTTAGGGAAATGTTGGTCGGGTCCAACCCTACACCCCTATGGGTGACCCCCTGACGTGTCACGCAAGCAAAAAAAGCCACCCTAATGGCAGAAAAGAGACCATGATGGATAAATTGAGCAAATAGATTTTATGATCTACTGCAAACATCTCCAGATGGATCAAGACATAACTCATACAATCTTTCTACATGCTCTCCCTAAATCTCAATAGATATGAATAGATCATCATGACATGTTAAGAAACGTATCTATATAAACATTCTTCAATACATTCAATAATGTGCACATATCATCAAAACGACATGCCAATAGCGAATCCATACTGTAGACTACAAGCAATTTACATGCATCAGACAATTCTACCAATCAACATATAGTTTTGATAAACAACCTAACAACAACCATCAAACAATGGTAAATAGACATACTGATTTAATGCGCATGAAATAGACAACCATAACATGTATTCAGTATTGAATGCAAACATAACCGACAATATGTATGTAATCAAGACCCTAATAAACTAGACGTCCAACAGATGTATGCTTCCTTAACTTAGTTACATAAACCGACCAAAAGCAAGGTTCCAGTCTAACGTGCACACCCTAAGTTAAGCTCACGAACCTACAATCAAACAATAATGCAAGTAAGCAGTTATGAACCAACTCAAACAACATATAGCTAAGGGTTCGAAGATACCATGCTTACTTACTCAACCTAAAGTTACTAGCCTTGATTCCATCAAGACGATCAAGCTCTTGACCCCTACTTGACACCAGAAATCATCTAAAGCTTTATTTTTTCTTACTACCACTCAATGAGCTCTATTAAGATCTTTCCCAAATGCTTGAGCTTCGAGGACTCAAGCAACTAAACTGAAAAATACCAAACCTCACATTGAACCTTTAAAAATGAGCATTTATTCTGATTGCATCACCATTCGGACCTTATAATGTTGATGAGCTCTAAAACCATAAATTTTTTAATGTCCAAGCAACTGCACTACAATTGAATTAATCCATTTTATATCTAACTTTCCATACTCTTGGCCACAGACACCAATCCTAGACAAATTCTAAAAGAACTAAAATTCACACAACCAAGTCTAGATGATGCAGCCCATCAAACACCTTGCTTGTTTCTTTAATAAGGTCTAGATTAAGTATGCAACAATACAAACAAGCTTAAATTCTTCAATAAATCAACATCTGCTCTTGTGCAACCTTATACTGATTTTTCAATAGGTTTGCCCTTAATTGGTTCTTGTTGAAGAATTTTTCACAATGACTGAAGAAGCAAAAAGAGAATCTTTCAAGATTAACATACCATAGAACTATAACCATTTAAATCATAAAGAACATGCACAAATGAAACTAGGAAACTTGTAACCCCAATACTGACATGAGAGCTCCAAAACTTGAAAGTCAACTTCTCAAACTGCGTAGATATGGCCAAAAGAAAAACTGTCAAGTCAATCCCAAATTTGAGACAATGAGAGTTTAAGAAGAACTCACTGCAACCACACGC
Organism: Sechiopsis laciniata; assembly: GCA_037833695.1. Classification (NCBI taxonomy): domain Eukaryota; kingdom Viridiplantae; phylum Streptophyta; class Magnoliopsida; order Cucurbitales; family Cucurbitaceae; genus Sechiopsis; species Sechiopsis laciniata. The sequence continues at coordinate 22,744 of JBBMKA010023567.1, read as the reverse complement.
AGAGCTGAAACCAATACCCATTCAACCAAGCTTAAACCTGCGTAGTGACCTTCTGAATACACCAACGGGGAAGAAATTTAGAAGGAGAAGAAATCAGCCAACGAAAAAATTCACCTAACAACACTCTTTGGATCCCAACCCGTTCTAAGGTTGCTTTCGGCGACCCAACGCCAAAAATAAAGTCAGAAGTCGTCGACCAAACAATGATAGTCGGAGAAAAGAAAGAGACAACGAATAGGAAGGTTTTCGAACCTAGAAGTCGCGCTCCTCAACTATGTGCTCGACGAATATCCAAAATCATTCGACAAGTAAGGAGAGCTCGAATGACCACCAACGATCAAGAAGGAAGCAAGTTGATTGACGAACAATTTTTGTGAGTGATAAGGAAGAATTTTTCTAGAATGAAGGGGTTTCAACTAACATTTTTTTATGCAATGTACCCTACATTTTCTAATTCTTTTTAATTTAGTCCTTGCTTTTGTAAAAAGACTAAAATAGCATTGGGTATATAAATATTGTAACCATTGATTCTCTTAGTTAATGTTTAAATTAATTAATTCCTGGCATAGCCCCTCTTAGGCGGTTTGTCACAAAGACCTTCATAAGCTCCCAATATTTCCATAATTTTTAGCTTTCACTATTTTTTCCTTTGGAGTAGTATTTTTATCTTGCTCATACTTTCTAACTTTCTCTTCTTATTTTTCTTACCCTTGAGGTCCAACCTTCAAATTTGGTCCTTGCCCTTGAAATGAACTTCTTTGAGACAACATTTGCCTCAAGTTTCAGGCCTTTAACTTTCATCATAGACTCATATGTTTGAAGTTCATGGAGAATAATAGTGGGACTTTCTAAAAGTAATTTGGTTCATTACAACATTACACGTATTCAAAGAAACTATTAGATAGTGTCTCATAATAAAACTAACATGACTACTAATGCTTGGATGAGAGAGATCAACAACGGACTCTAAGGGCGCGTTTGGTTGGGCGATTAACTTAATCCGGATTAAGTTAATCCCCCGTAATCCTTGTTTGGTGGAAGGCTTGGTATAATTCGTATTAAGTTAAAACGCAACTCGAATTTGAACAGCCGAGTAAATGTCACTTCATTTTTCATCTTTTCTCTCGGTTTGTGCTTCTCTCTCACTCTCAATCTCTCTTGTTTCTACTTCATTTCTTCTTCAAATTCTTCCATTCCTCTTTCTATTCAAGTTCGTATCTCGAATTTCTTTCACATGTATATCATTCTACTTTCAATTTCACGTCTATTGACATCCAAATTGCCTAGTTTTAGGGTTTCGATTTGTTTCCTTCTTGTTCGTTCCGAGATCTTTCAAATAATCATCTTCATTGGCGTTTTTCTTTGCAGATCTGACTCGTTTCCGTTGAAACCTCAACTCTTGCTGCCGAAATAGTTTCTTCTAGTGTTGCATGCTTCGTTTTGGACCTCCGTTGTTGTAAATCGACAAGGCATGGAGAGGGAAATTGAAATTTCGGCTTGGGTTTGTATAATGGAAAAAAAAAAAAAAAAAAAAAAAACCCACATCAAAAGTAAAATGGAAAGAATTGAGAAAGAAATTGTGTCAAAAAAAAAATCTCAAGTCTGAATGAAATTGAAACAAAAAAATTGGAAATTGTTTGGTGGGATGAGGTTGAGAAGAAGAGATTGAGTGAAGTGGTTGTCTAGAGAGGGAACCTGAACTCAAGTTGATTTTTTTTAGTTATTTTATGAATTTGTGATTTTTTTTTTCTTCTTTTTCTTAGCTGTCCCAATTGTCTTTATGCATGACAATTGTATTTTGATGACTTCCATGTGTTTGACAACTTCCATTTCTATTCATTTCAATAGAATGAGGACACCTAAAGGCTAAAACAAAAGAAAAATGTATCATTTTAAATATATTGATATTCAAAAGATATATATTTGGTTCAAATTTGTATCTTAATTGATTTCAAAACAAAATTATTTAGATTGGTCAATTTTTCTTTGTCTTCGATTCAAGTTGTCATGGTTATTTTGTTTTCATATTCATCTGTGTACATTTGTTTTGAGTTTTTTGACATCCAATTTTTCTAAATTGATTGAGTTTCGACTAGGTTTTCATCGATTTTTGTTCAAAATTGGAGATTAAGTTAATATTTATTTGTAAATTTGAAGATTTCAAATAACTTTCCAATCCAAACAAACATTTGATATTTTTAAAAATTTTAAAATAATAGATATGACAAATATTTGTTATTTATTTAGGTTCTCTTATAATATCATGGATATATTATTAATTCGGTGGAGTTTTTTTTATATACATCAGTAGAAAAGTTTTCTTTTATTTTATTTTTTAAAAGTTGATTCTAAGATTTTGTATTACATTTTATTAGATAATATCTTATATATCTTGTATTTAGATTTAAATAGTTGTTTAGATTCAATTTTTAGTTACATTTAGATTTTATATTTGTATCAAGAGATAGTTTCGTCAAGTAAATTACTTTCTTTACCAAATGGGTTGGTGGTGCGATTGATTATTTGGTTTGGTGTTAATCTATTTCCACGGTCACGGTTCGATCCCTGGAATCGGTATTTGTAATCCTCATCCTCGTTCTCCCAAACTAAAAAAAAAAGTAAATTAGATCTAGTAGAATATTCATGAATTTTAAATCTTCACCAACATAATTGTATAAATATAATTTCTATAATTAGATTATTTTTTATGATTTTTTATTTATTTATAAGAATATTTGTTGACATATAGTTAATATATTTATTTTTCAAGATTCGTCTCTTTAATTCTGTATTATCATAGACTAAAAGTGAGAATAAAACAAGTTTTAAAAAAATATCTCATGTTTTTCCTTTGTCATTGGTACTATTGCCATGTAATTTTAAGCTTATACCAACGTTATAATCAATTAATTAAAGTAAAATAATTTAGATATAGTTTAGATGTTTTCCTAAATTTTTTGAAGGGTATAAAACTTTTATATTATTTTAAAATTTAATTATAGATATTGATTTTTTTTTTTTTTTTTTTTTTTTTAAAACTAATGTAGATATTGAGTTAAAATTGAAATAAAGAAATAAAATATATATTGATCAAACATATTTACAAAAATGAATGTCATGTTGTTACTATTTCAAATTAATGTAGTTTTGCAATTTATCTATAGTTAAGGAAAAACAAAGTGGAGAGTAAACATTTAAATCAAATATATGAAAAATGATAAATAAAAATTCAGCTTAAGTTAATCTCTGCATCAAACAAGATTCAGTTTAACTTAATCCAGCTTAACTTAATATGTCCACCAAACATAGATTAACTTAACACTCAGCTTAACTTAATACTGACTAACTTAATCCTAATCCCTGCACCAAACACGTCTTAAAGTTATAAGGGATGTAGTATCACGTGAGGATGGGTATTAATCATTATCATTCTTGTTACTTAAAGTTTTTTTGAATCTACCTAAATCATTGTGCAATGATAAAAAGCTTAACACCTCTAATTCTTATTCCTTTTCAATATCGAATATGAAAAAAAATGAAAAGGTCATCTTATTTTAAACTTATCTTCCACTTTTCTCTCTCACTTCACACCTATGCTTAGAATATAATTGCTTGTTTAATGTTAGGTATTATAATGTTGAGGGTTTCTTAACTCGATTTAAAGAAAAACGATACCATTTATAGAACTAGTGGGGGATTAATATGCCACAAACTCCTAGAGAATTGTTTAATCATTAGCATTCATCGGCAAAGAACACGATCTACCATGCATTTGATGTGCTTAACAACTCTTAGGCCATTTGCATTCAAAGTCATTTAACCTGGGAAGATACAATGTCGGATCATAATACCTTGTGGTCTCTTCCACAATCTTATATGTAAAAAGATAGGATCAATGATCGGCCTAGAAGAATTAAAAGATGAATGATATTGTTGTCAATCAATCTGCCATGAATATACTAAATATTAACATGTTTAGCCTAGAAGAATTGTAGATATGCTTATGATAATTGCAGCATGTTCGGTTAAAACGATGCCTTCAAATGTATAGAAGTGAAGCCTACAATAAACAACATTTGGGTCTAGGTAGTAAAAAAAATCTTGCTTCCTATAATTATTAATAATTCATTATTTTTTAAAATCAATTACTTATGTTATCTTTTCTCTTATTAGACTCGTGTTAATGCAAAGAATTTTAACGATAAGTTTTTTCTACATACGACCAAAATTTCGTCTTTGGTAAGGACAAGGCATCAGGATCATTGCACATTATCCTAGAGACACTGCATTAGATACTGGAAATGATGATGATGAGGAAGACAGTGTTGCCAAGCTTTCCATTTCATAATAAGATGGCTTCATTACCCCTGCAAGTAGTATTGATAACTCTGAAATAGAGTCAGATTTTAGCATAAATTTGGATCATTATTCGTGTTTATTAATTGAGAATTATTGCGAGCTAGGTGAAAATAGGAAGAAAAAGGTGTAATTTGCTGATGCTTACTCATTAGGGGAATAAAATGCAAGATATGGATTATTGTGCTTAAAATAACCAAAATAGCGCGTTTAGCACGGATTTCGCAAGGCTTATGTTGATTACTATTTTTGTAGGGTTAGCTCTAGCGGAGCAATACGATGCTGAGGATTAAGACACGCGATTGGGAGCAACTAAAGCTCTGGAGACCTGGCCAAAAGTACTTCAAGTAAATAAGGGATGAATCATTTGACAGCGTGAAGTTGACTAACCAGAAAAATTACGAGACGGATTGCTGAAATCAAGGGATTCCTACCTTAGACAAATCAAGAGATATTTGGTAAGAGTGAAAAGGAAAAGTATCGCGATGATTGATTTGTGCCATTCTGGAAGCTTCGAAAATTTGACGACCAAGCTTTATAAATAGACTGTTTTTGTAATAGATTGGGGGCTTCTGTTCTTTTTGGAAAGAGAGGAGTTCGAAGTTTCGATCTAGATGGTCGAACTAGAGTTTGAAGTTTATTTGTTTCTTTTATTTTTTTTGTTAGACTCATTTTACTTCAGTAATACAATTCTAGTATGTTTTCCATATCGTGTTTTGTGTTCTTTGTTTGTATCATGAACTAATTTCATTAGGGCCAAGCTAGGAGAAAATGAATTTTAGCAGCATGTCATAGGAAGAAACTGGAAGAGTTCATCTAGAGCACGTAAATTAGGTGCATCATTTCAATAGTGAGTGTCGACCGGCCATCCACACAAACTAATAAGTTGTAAATCGGAAGAGAAAATAACCTAAGTCTATTTTAGATGTTTAATGGGTAGTGTTACGTCTGTGTGAAGTGCAAACTAATTACACATGAGGCATTCAGCTGTCCGCTACGATCAAGTATCCCCAAAGTTTCCACATCATCCCAAGGTGAAAAGAGAAAATGTTATACATATCAGTAGAAGATGTTGGATATGGTGCACACAACAATGAGCATACACAACACACAGATGGATAAGATTGCAGCAGTACAAGAAACAACCCGAAGTATTGCAAACGAAGATGAGAACTTCAAAAGAGAAAAGGTATCCCAAATTCTTCATGAAATAATCATTTACTTCACTAGCCGGGAAAGGATTGTATTTATGGAAATCATCTTCAATGACATGATCAAGGCTTCTTTTCTTTGTGTCCCTCTTGAAGACAAACACAATTATTGTCACTATCTGCTGAGTAGGAAACAGTGATTGAAGTATGGACCCACTCTCTACTTTAATAAATGACCATTATGTCCCCCAAGATGACCTTTGACTTTTTTCTAGATTATTAGCTTCCTTGTAATTATTTACTATTTTTGTGATGATATATTTCATTCGTTATGTCAAAACTATACTTTGTATGTCGACAATTAAATAATTTAGGGAATGAAGTTATTGTAATTTTGTTACTTGTCTATTGCATATAGTTAAAATGTAAATGAGAACTAAAACTTACATAATAGGTATAAATATTTAAACATGCATGAGAAATGACAAAAGTGGATTACATGTCTCCTTATGAATTAGGTGACAAGCCCTTCTCCGTAGGTATGTGGCACTATTTGGTACCACAAATTTTTTAAAATTTTAACCATTAAATAAACTCAAATTAATAACATAAATTCAATTTATATCAAGTACATATTAAGTTAACTCTCGTACCGAGTTAACCGACACTTCAGACAATCTCAAATTAATTCATATTACATAATTTTTGTACACTAAACACAAATTAAGTTAACTTCCAACTTAAGTTAACTCTCAGCTTAAGATAGTTCATATTACAATAACTCTAATCCTTCTGCCAAATATCAGAAGCCTATACGCATTTATATCCAAAGAATTGTGTTCCATCCAATGGGATTCCGACACGTCAACAGTTGAGTCATGATATAGTTATCCAAAAATAATGCCTCGGAGTTGTAAATTAATAAAATTGAAGTGGTGGGTTCTTAAATTATTGCAGAAAATGTTGGGGGCAAGATTTGTTTTGTGTTAGAGCTCGTTTTGAGACTTCGAAAAGCCACTTGAACGTGACTATTGGAAAATGAAACAAACATTTAAATATTTTCCACTTTATCTTTTAATTCTTTAATAAGCAATTGGATCTAAACTTTTCATCCATGCACCCACATTGATACTTTAAAAATACCTTAAATCATAGTTCAGTTCTTCTTATAAGTTTTATTTTTATTGGATTTATCTAATTTAATCTCACGACTCACGTGATAACTATTTAATGATTTTGATTTTTATTAATCCAAATACAACTCAATAGATAAAAACATCAATTATTACATTATTGATGATTTAATTATATTCCCTATTTTTGCAATTGGTTAACTCAAAAAGAAGAAAAAACATCAAGTCTCAAAACCTTGTAGAATTCATAATACTATTTAATAGAGGATAATAACTTGAGTCTTTTTTTTTTTTTTACCAACTCAAATTTTTGGATTGGTCAATCATCAACTCATCTAACCCTATTTATTAGAGCAACTAAATCCAACTCAACCTAATCCTTTATTTTTTGGTTGGTTGAGTTGGATTTTTGGATTATGTTAATCTCATTTTTCAACTATTCACTCCATATCCCATAAATATATAATAAAAAAGAAAAAGAAAAAATGCATGATATTATATTTAAACTTAGGTTATCTAGTAACACTTAAGGTTAATTTTATTAGCGCATGTTCCAATTATGCTAAAACTCTATCTTATTCATTAATCTTACATACTTATATATATTATGCTTAGTTTGGGTTGAGTTTAGTTCAAAGAGCAAAAAATTGTCCTTCCGAAAATTGATTCAAACAACAAGAATTACAAAATCTTAATCCAACCCAATCCTTGTTGTTTGGATTGGATAGTCTGAGTTGTTCGAGTTGTCAATTTTTTTATACACTCTAGTAATGACAATAAATTATAGATTTAGTTTCCAAACCTATATCTATTTAGAAATTAAAATTTTAAATGTGTCTATAACTTTTTTTTTGTGTGTATAAATTGGGGGAAGAGAACCAACAAACCTTACACAGACGATACTCGTAAATAATATGAGAGTTAAATATCAATTTCCTAGATCGAACTCGTAATCGTAGTATTGAACTATTAAATTAGTCTATATCTAACTTTGAATTAAGCTTCTATTTGTTAGATTTTGATAACATAGTTATCCACATAAAAAAATCTATAGGATTCATAGACTTAATTTTCAATAACAAAAAAACAAATAACCAAATAGTTATGAAATCGAATATAAAACATATAATTTTGGTAGCCAAACTTGATAGATTTAGGTCCGCTTTTTCTATCTTTCTATTTTTATAATAGTCCCTTTATTTGGTTTATACTTTTGATAAAGGACCTGAATTAAATCTCTTCTAGATGCTAAAGTGCATTTGACATCTAAGAATGGGATCAAATGTAATGTAATTGGGATCAATCCCTATATTTTCTCATTTTTCAAATATTTTAAGAAAATAATAAGCCATTAAACATAAATATAAAATAATTATAATAACATTTCTATAAACGCTCATGAAAGAATCCCATCTAGCCCTAAAGATGCTCAAAGTCAGCTACAAAGCAAGATAAATAATAACAAGGGTATGGTTTTATTTCTTATTCAACTTTAAAGTTGAATTTGATGAACTTAAAATTTAAATTAAAACTATGCTATATCTCGGGGTAAAATTGATATTTTAATACATATAATTAAAAAAATAAAAAAATAAATAAAAAAAAAAAACTAATAATACTAAGAGGTGGTTGAACTCTTTTTTATGGGTATGCGATAATGCTAGTGTATACGTTTCCGTTAACATTTTCATGTCTTTTGAGTTTAACATCAACATAGAGATGAATCGACATTTCTACTATGTAAAGTTCCAAGCTCAGTGTACTTGAATTAAAAAAAAAAAAAAAGAAAAAACTTGAATCTCGGGATTCTGTCTCTCTTGAACCGACATTTTTCTGCATTCTTTACAATTTGCCCACTCTACATGCACATTTTTTCAAGAGTGAATATAATCCTTACATACGAAAATGAAATCTTTCTGACATGTTTTGTCCTCACTTACATATTTCATTAAAAAAAAATTAAAAGATGACCTACATAGAATTAACTGCAGGGGCGGATCTATATATATATTCATGAATATATGAGTATACGCACCTTATTTATTCTTATGAGACAAATCTAATGTTACAATACTTGATTGTTAATACAATTCGTAAAAAATTAATTGTTAAGTGTCAACCATGAATTGAACTCATAACGTTTCAGTTCTACAAGAACCAAAAACCATAATAATTATTGGTCAAAAATTATATTTTATAAATATAATAAAAATTTATTTTTATTATCAAAATTTTTATTCATGCCCTAAATTAATGGATCTCTAAACTTTCAACCTAGTATCTCATATGTTCTTATACTATAGTAATATAATATTATAGTTTTTTATATAATATTAAATATTAAAATTATTTAATAACTATAAAAAAATTGATAACATTTAAAATATGAGATTTTTCATGAATAATTAAAAAATGAAAGGAATTCTATGAATGGCATTTCACTCACTTGTGACATTTCAACCTACAAGCAAATTGCTTAAAACAAGTTAAATTGATTGAAAACAATTAAATAAAATTAATTGAAGACAATAAAAATATATAAAACTATTCTTAAAAATATTTATACAAAACAATAATTTTTTTTGTAGTACAAATTGAGAAAGAAGATCACAAAAGTTATATAGATGATACTACTGAATTAAATGAGAATCAAATATCGATTTCGCGGGGCTGAAATGATAATATTCTAAAATAATTTTTTAAAATGCGTGATATAAAAAAAAATTAAATAAAGAAAGAATGTGTTCAGTATAAAGGAAGGAATGAAATTATATTTTAAAAAATGAAGCAAAAAGAAAATAAATTATATATATAAAGAAGAATAAAAAAGAAAGAAAGAACTAATAAAGATATAGGAAAAATAAAAAGTATAAAAAATAAAGAAAGAAGAAATATATAAAATTAATTGAAGTTGTGAAAGAGAAAATTAACAAATTTTATATATAATTGAAGTTATGAAAGAGGAAATGTAACCAAAAAAAATGACCTATATATAAAAAGGCAAAAAAGGGGAAAAAAGTACGTATGAAGCAAAGAAAAAAGAAAGGGAAAAGTGTTTAAAAAAAAAAAAAAAAAAAAAAAAAAAAAAATCTTATGAACGTCAAGGGAGATTCGAAACTAAATCCATTGAAAAACTTGGGGGTGCCAACATCCGCTCAGCCATCGGTTTATTATCAATTACTATTGTAGTTTAAATTAATATAGTATTTAAATAATATTTATAAAGATTTGAAACATATTATCATTCTAAATTCCAAAATTTTTGGGGGGCATCCATTCATAGGTCCGCCCCTGGCTCTAAGTCATACGTGTTTCATTATGGAGTTTACATAATTCAACAACTAAAAAGAAAGATGCACTTTGTTGGTACAAGTAATAATTATCGATTCTTTTAAGCTTTTGCAAACCATATACAATACACCTTCCTATCCTCAAGATCTCTCTCGTTTGAATTTGGTTATGGTTTATTTATGTATCTCTTCTAATCAACTCGAATGTTACATGACTATAGGTTTCTACCTTGATTCATCCTCAAACCACATCTTATTAAAAGAGAGACTCTACTCCTAGTAACACCACATGCCCAAAATTCTTACCAAGACTCAAAATTTAGACTTGTACTCTCTCCGCTCTGACTTCTCTTTGCTCAAACACTTGAACTCGAACTATTCATATTTCCAACAAAGTCATGACCAACACCGTGTGATCTAATAAACGGTTCTTAACGAAACACTCTTGTTTCTATTATGATTGTTTAAACGAATAAAGTAGGATCGCAGCAAAAAGACATTGAAAATTGCAATAATAATGAAAAGAAAGAAGAGAAAGACGACACAATGATTTTACGTGGAAAACCCTAAACAAATTAGGGTAAAAATCATGGGCACAGATAGAAGAACTTTATTATTAAAATGGGATTTACAAACCTTCTCTCTACAAAGAAACAATAAGCTTTCTTACAAACAGAAACACTCTTTATTTTTATCTCACAACGTCACATTAGATGTGAGATGTCTTAGGATAATTTTGGGATGGTTTACCAACAATGGGCACCCATCTATTTATAGTACTCATGAACTTGGGCTCCAAGTATCATCCAATGGTCCACATTTTTACTTGGTGGTCAAGTAAATCATGTAGCCATGATTTTTCCAACACTTCACTTTGGATAAGAACGTCTAGATATTTTTTGACAAATTGAAGTTCTAGAGATTTCTTTGAACAACTAGGATAAAACAAGTGAGGTCTAGAATGTTCTTTTGGGCTTTGATTTTCTTTGGGCCTAAACTCTCTTTGGGCCATAATATTTAATAATCTCCCACTTGAAGATTTGATTGATCCATCAATAAATCTTCACACCGTTCTTTCTTCCTTGCCATCTCTATGTTGCTTATGTTCCTGCTATGTCATTCGCAGATCGACACCAGTCAAACTTGTCAGCATTGACTGCCTTGGTCAGATAATCCACTAGGTTTTCTTTTGTATGAATTTTTTGCATATCAATTGTTCCTTCTTCCACTTTTTCATGAACAAAGTGGTACTGCACTCGAATATGCTTTGACTTGAAATAGAAAGCTAGATTCCTTGCAAGATACAAGGCACTCTAACTGTCACAAAATAGAGAAATATTCTTCTACTAGTGTCCGAGTTCATCCATTAGTATTTTTAACCATACTGCCTCTTTGCTAGCTTATGTAGCCGCAACATACGCTGCTTCCATTGTTGATGTAGCCATAAACGATTGGAGTTTTGAAACCCAGCTTATAGCTCCGCTATCAAGAGTGAACATATATCCGGTGGTGGATTTGCTTTTATCAAGATCACCTGCATAATCAGAGTCAACATATCCTCTGATAATAAAGTCTGATCCTTCATAACATAATGCAACATCTATTGATCCTTTATGTATTTAAGGATCCTTTTTACAGGATTCCAATGTTTTCGACCAGGATTTTCCATGTACCGACTAACTACTCCCACTGCATGTGCAATGTCTGGTCTGGTACAAATCATGACGAACATTAAACTTCCCACTGCTGATGCATACGGTACTCGAGACATCTTCATCCTCTCTGCTTCATTACTAGGGTACATACTAGAGGATAATTTGAAATTAACATAAAGAGGGGTAGAAATTGGCTTCTAGTCTTCCATGTTGAAGCGTCGCAAGACCTTCTTTAAATAGTTTCTCTAAGATAGCCAAATCTTTCTATTATTTTTGTCTCGGTGAATTTGCATCCCTAAAATCTTGTTTGCTGGTCCCAAGTCCTTCATTTCAAACTCCCTAGCCAACTGAGCCTTCAATTCTTCAATACGATCTTTATTGGGGCCTGCTACCAACATGTCGTCAACATACAACAGCAAGATAATGAAATCTTTTTCACCAAATCTTTTGAAATATGCACAAGGATCTGCATTAAGTGTGTTGTATTCAAGGCTCATGATGAAGGAATCAAACCTCTTGTATCAACATCTCGGCACCTGTTTGAGACCATACAGAGATTTGTTCAACCTGCAATCCAAGTTCTCATTTCCTTGTTCTTCAAAAATCTTCTAGTTGGAGCATATAGATTTCTTCTTCAAGATCACCATGGAGAAACGCAGTTTTTACATCTAACTGCTTCAGATGTAAATCAAATGTAGCATACATTGCTAGGACTATTCTAACAATAGTAAGTCGATCTACTGGAGAAAAGATCTCATTGAAGTCGATACCTTCTTCCTGAGCATATCCTTTTACCACCAATCTTACACGATACCGCTCCACTTGATCATCGTTATTGCCCTTGATCTTATATACCCATTTGCAACCAATGGGCTTTCTTCCTCGTAGTAGAGTTACAAGCTCCCAAGTCTTGTTCTTATAAAGAGCTTTCATTTCTTCATGCATAGCTGTCATCCACTGAGCAGCATCTAAACTAGTCATTGCCTCTTGGAATGTTAATGGCTCTCCATCCTCGGTTAGAAGAAAATATGCAATGTTACTTTCCATAATATAATTAGACTGCCAACTTGGTGGTTTTGTCATTCGGCTAGAACGGAGCATCTCTTGTAACTCAACTAGATCTTGAATCTCGTGCATTGGTTTGGCTTCAGAGTGGTCATCTTCATATTGTTCCTCCACATGTACAGTTGTAGTCTCTAAGCTTCCATTCACAATATTGTCATTTGCTATCTGTTTCTTATCTTCCATGAAGATCACATCCCTGCTGATGATAACCTTGTAGGCAGTGGGATCCCACAGGTGATATCCCTTCACACCATCAACATACCCTAAGAATAAACATTTTCTGGATTTTGGATCCAGCTTTGTAGTTTCTTAGGTATTGTACATAACGTACACCGGACTTTCAAATATATGGAGCTTTGAATAATCAACATGCTTTCCAGTCCACATCTCCATTGGCGTCTTCAACTCAATTGCATTTGATGAAGCACAATTCACTACATAACAGGCAGTATTGACTGCTTCTACCTAAAATGATTTGTCCAAGCCTGTAGCTCCCAACATTGATCTTGATCTCTCTAACAAGGTTTTGTTTATCCGCTCTTTCACTCCATTTTGCTGAGGAGTGTAGGCAGTAGTGAACTGCCTTTTAATGCCTTGTTGATTACAGAATTCTGCAAACTCATTGCTTGTATATTCTCCTTTATTATCTGTCCGCAAACACTTAATCTTCTTTTCTGATTGTAGTTCAACTTGCGCTTTGAATACTTTGAAGATTGAACACACATCTGCCTTCTTCTTGATGGGATACACCCAACACCTCCTAGAGTAGTCGACGATAAAGAACGCAAAGTAACTTGCTCCTCCCAATGATGTAACCAGTGCTTGCCATACATCAAAATGAACTAACTCTAGAATATTTTTGCTTCTAGAATTCGATGTGTTGGACTTTAATCTGTGTTGTAAAGGTAGAGACACCTTAGAGAGCCCTAGAAGTAGACTTTGCTTCGCAAGAAATTTAATTCCTTGCTCCGACATGTGTCCAAGTCTTTGATGGCACAGCATTGAAAGTTGTTCACTTGAACTGCTTGAGGCAACCGATGCCTCTCCCTCTTTCAAAGTCTCTCCCATCAGCATGTACAAGTTGTTGTTAACCTTTTCTCCCTTCATAAGTACCAACACTCCTCGAATCACTTTCATAACTCCTTTCTCTACCACAACTTTACAATCAAGGTCATCAAGCTGACCTAATGAAAGTAAGTTTTTTTTCAGGCCTTCTACATGACGCACATGTTGAATTGTGCGGACAGTATTATCATGGAACTTTAACTTGATAGTTCCAATACCGACAATCTTTAAGGCATGATCATTGCAGCTAAACACAGATCCTCCTGAGACAAGCTCATAATGATGAAACCATTCTCGTCGATAGGTCATGTGATAAGTCGCTCCTGAGTCGATGAACCATACATCATTCAAATTTTTTCTACCTTTGATAGTTATCGCTATTTCACAGGATAAAACATCACCTTCATTTGAGGTGCTTGCGACATTTCCTTGAGGATTGGAATCCTTTTTGTTTAGATTCCAACAATCATTCTTCATATGTCCCTTTTTACCACAATGGTAGCAGTTCATACTCTTCTTACTTCTTGATTTTGACCTTCCTTGATTTTGGCTCCCACTGAAGCCACGCTCCATTGATCTGCCTCTTATCACCACCAGAGCCTCGATTTGTTGCGAACTTGCCAACTTGTCTTCTTTGTTCTTGCGCTGATTTTTCTCTTCGAGAACAGCAGCTCCAATATCATCAAAGTTTAGACAGTCAGTCAGAGAATTATTTCTAACTTACTTTCTGATGTAGAGGATCCACTTCCAGTGGTAACCACAGAGCATACGATAAGTAGATATTTACACAAAGAACCAGGCTCTAGTACCACTTATTATGATTGTTTAACGAATAAAGTAGGGTCGCAGTTAAAAGACATTGAAAATTAAAATAAAAATGAAGAGAAATAAGAGAAAGATGACACAATGATTTTGCGTGGAAAACCTCTAAACAAATTAGGGTAAAAACCACGAGCAAATATAGAAGAACTTTATTATAAAAATAGGAGTTACGAACCCTCTTTCTACAAAGAAACAACGAGCTTTCTTACCAGGAGAAACACTCTCTATTTTTATCTCACAGCCTCACTTTAGATGTGAGATGTCTTAAGATAATTTTGGGATGGTTTGCCAACAATGGGAACCCACCTATTTATAGTACTCATGAACTTGGGCTCCAAGTATCATCCAATGGTCCACATTTTTACTTGGTGATCAAGTAAATCATGTGGTCATGATTTTGCCAACACTTCACTTTGGATAAAAATGTCTAGATATTTTTTGACAAATTGAAGTTCTAGAGATTTCTTTGAACAACTATGATAAAACAAGTGAGGTCTAGAATGTTCTTTTGGGCTTTGATCTTCTTTGAGCCTAAACTCTCTTTGGGCCATAATATTTAACAGTCTCATCAATCATGATAAATATATATTTTTTCAAATATAAAAATACACAGAAGACTCAACACAATTGAAATAGTTTCTAAATAAAAGTTGAAAATCACCACTGTGCAATATTGTTTTTTTTTTAATTAAATCTTCAATAGAAACAAACCAAAATTGAAGAAAATAGACCGTGGGTGCAGAGAAATCCAAATTAAAAATCACCAATTTTCTATTATGAACGCATTAAAAAAAACCAAATAAAAAATTCCCGAAAAAAAAAATCACCAATTTTCTGATATGCCCATCCAATTGACCTTTTGAATTGCAGCCACAGCACACACTGTGATGGGTTTTTTTTTTTTTCCTTTTGCATATAATAAACTGTAGTAACAATTGCTAGATCTATACTCTAAATCAAAGATAGCAAATGATAAATCTAAACCAAATTGAGCAAATAGAGATGAAATCAAACCAAATAAAGAAGGATGGAGAAGAGAGAACAAAACACACCGAATTTAAGTGGTTCGGGAACGTCCCTACTCCACTGTTATGGATCGATTGAGTTGGATCGATTCACCATCATAATGCCATTGCTAAGATTGTACAAGGCTCACAGAGGTGGCTAGGGTTTCTACTCTCACTCTCTCTCTCTCTCAAAGAAGAAGATAACCCAAATGTGCTTTATATAGAGCATATGTTTACACAACTCACATTGTTAGTTAACTAACCTCCAATATTAACCCAAGTTACAAGTAACTCACCAAATGGGCTAATGATGTGTAATTCACCTAATAACAAAATACGCTCTTAAAGTACATATCATAAAACAAAATGACAATCAGAATTCTAGAAAAAACTGGATCATAACTTTGCTCGGCACGAGCAAAACAGAACTGTCCTCAAGACTTCAGAATTCAGAACTTCAGTAGGACGGTGAACTCAATCCACCAATGGCAACATGAACCTGTCTTCAAAGAACATCTTCGAAAACAGATAATCAAAACTAGACTTCAAACAAAATGTTGCCAAATAACATGGAAACAAAGCAAATGAGGTATCCCCTCTCAGAACGACATAAGTAGCTCAAAACTGAAGTCAAGATGTCCGGCCAGACTAAACTTATCATAAACAAATGCATTTAGAACCCAAATGACCTTCAAAAAACAAAACTCGAATTAGAAATCTGAATGCTCAGAACGCTGCACCAAAAATATGTCAAATCCATGTAATTGCTGAACAAACTAACAAACTGTGCTATCAGAATGGCAAGAAATAGAAGCACAAACAAATACACCAAACGAACAAAACAAACCTCTTTCATATCAAACTCTCAAATCAAGAAATCTTCAAAAGACAACAAGTCAAGAGATCTGTAAACTCCACAACAAAACAATCAGATGCAACCAAAAAATTCATCTACAAATGGCCAAAAAGCAGATGATGCAACTTGCACTAGTAGCCTCGCAAAAAACACAATAAGCAAACGATCTCTTGCAAAGCCATAATCAAAACAAATTTCTTACAAACGAGTAGACAATCATGAAAGAGACAAACTGCTCAAAACACTACAACCAACAACGAGGATACATACAAGAACACAAACGAAGAAAGAACATCTATCCCTTCTTCATGTATGTAACTGAAAGCAAATGAATCTACATCAGAACGAGAGTACACAATACCCTCTACATCGGACTTAATCACAAACCAACAAAAGCATACAATGAGCAAACAAATTCAGGTCTCACCACACCAAACATCCTACATGAAAAATCCAACAAACAAGCCAACTCCCTATCCAACAACTGAACGTTGCACTCTAAACCAGCAGGAACATCCTCGGGTTCAAGAGCAACTAAGATAGGATCTGAACGTGCAATGTCACTGACAAGCACTGAAGGCTCAACAAACGAATTTTCATATGCATAAGCAGAAACAACAACACAATTAACTTCTGGTAGAGAACCTTTCAAATTTTCAAATGAAGTCTAAACAAATTTATCAGAAACTACATCAATCTCACGCTGAAAAACTTTGCTTTGCAGAATGTATAAACCATTGGTAAGCTTTCCAGACAACTTAATTTTCTCATTTTTACTCACCGAAAATAATCCATTTCAGGACGAGTAGTCATAACAAGCAGCTTCCAAAACACCTAACGAGATAAGGTTTTGCAGAAGACCTAGAATAAATTTCACATCTGTTAGCAACTTGACGGAACCGTCATCTATGCTAAACCGAACAGAACCTACTCCCTTAATCTCAAGCTGAAGGTTATTTGCCAACAAAATGCCATTTTTCACAATTTTCAAATTTTCAAAATTGTGCTCAAAATGGGACACGTGGAAAGAATAACCAGAGTCCATGATACACAAATTATCGGAAGGGTCCAAATTTTTAGAATTTTTTGTCAAGAGCACCTCGTCCAAATCAGAATCTTCGAGAAAGTTAGCTGAATCATTATCAACTATCCGAACAGGTCACTTACTTTTCCTCTTCAGAATGGGACAATCATACTTCGTATGACATTCTTTTCTACAATAATTGCAATTAAATGTCTTCTGCTCTAATGGTTGTTTCCCCTTTGTAAAATTAGAGCTCGATTTACTTGACGAACTGCCTTGGCCTTTAGAAGACTTAATCTTCGCAAACAAGGCCTTAGAATCCTTCTTTTCAATTTTCATCTCTAAATCCCTAGATCTCAAAGAATTCAAAACAATGTCTATGGTCAAAGTATCTCACAGTACTTAATGACTTATTTAAGCTCTTTGAAATTTTGGACAACGAATTTAGGAGAATGGTCGCTTGATCCTCAGAATCGAGCTTCTCCCCACAATTGACCAGGTTGCCACAAATTTTATTGAAAGTATCAATGCTTTCCTCTAAACCCTTAGAAGGATCTATCCTAAATCCAAATAGCATTTCCTTCAAATAAATCTTATTGGATAGAGATTTAGACATAGAATTCTTCGAGTTTGGACCACAAAGAGGCTACATCATCTATGTTACTAACCCTTCTCAAGACATTGTAGGCCAAATGCAAGATGATTGTGCTCTAGGCAATCTCATATTACTCTAATTTCTCATCATCTGTCATGGTAATAGGCCACTTAGGAGGATTATCTATGGCTTTTGCAACTTTTTATTGCACTAACAAGGCTTTCATCTTCCTCTTCCATAAACTGAAGTCTCTTTTCCCATCAAATTTATCAATGAAAAATGTCGCCAACATATTCAGATGATCACAAATAAAGAAAGCAGAGTATTCAAAGGATGCAAGTCTCAACCCAAAAAATGACAATTTCAACAAATCAGAATTACCCAAACAGATCACAAAGCAGCTATCACAATAATTAGTCTCATAATTTCTAAATTTCCAATCAATATTTCACAACAATAGCATGCTCGACACAATTTTTCAGCTTGCAATTTTAAAAAGAAACAAGCCTGAACAAATTCTAGCATGCCAAATCAATTTCCAGCTCAAATTCTTCAAAAGCGACAACTCAAAATTCAACAAATTTATCAAAATAGCAAACCAAAATTCCAGCTCAAAATCACAAAAGAAGCAGCTTCAATATCACAATATGGATCATTTATGAATTTCAATTATCATAACAAATTCAAAATTCAAACAAAAAACCACATATGGACAAGCAGCAATCAAATTTCAATACATTCAATATTGAAAAGCAGCCCAAAATCAGCCCAGTATTAAGCATAATGCCAAAATGTCTAATAAAAAACTAATCAGAAGCATTGTAATACCAATTTACCTAAAAATAGTCATAAAAATGGTGAATATAGCTAAGCACCAAGCTCACTGCCTTAATAAATGTTGCATAAGTCCAATTTAAACAAAGCTGCACCACCAAAAATTGGCCAATCAAATCGCTGGAACCATTCTCTTATGTCTAAAATCTCCACATATTGAAATTGACATAAAAATCGCTGAAATGCTATTTAAAGAAATTGCCAAAACGCTGTTTGAAGAAACAAATTGCCGAAACACTAGAATTGAACGCTGCTTTTAAATCTTAAATTGGATTAACGCCAAAATCACTGGAATCGACTCGGTTAACGAAGATGATGAACCAAACGTCGATAACTCCAAAAAAATGGTCGCTATATGAATCGATTTTCCAAAGATTCTTCAGAAAAACTGCCATCGGAATATCAACTTAAGAACACGGCCGAACGCTGGTAGAAAATGATGATTTCATCGAAAACCAGCCCCAAATCGTCAGAAACTCAGTTGATTTTACCGATAATCTCAGAGGCGAAAATCCACTTCAATGAATTGAGACCAAATTAAGATTTTGACCCACAGATACGAAGATAATTCAGAGATTTCTCGATAACACAATTTGAAGAATCGTTTTAGTCAATAAGTAGCAGAAGTCGATTTATCAAAATGGAAACGAAACACAACAGAGACAAACAATTGATGATCAATAAATCAGAAAATCAGATCCAATGATACAGAATAGAAGCTTGAACACAAGCTCTGATACCAAATGTAGTAACAATTGCTAGATCTATACTCTAAATCAAAGATAGCAAATGATAGATCTAAACCAAATTGAGCAAATAGAGATGAAATCAAACCAAATAAAGAAGGATGGAGAAGAGAGAACAAAGCACACCAGATTTAAGTGGTTCGGGAACATCCCTACTCCACTGTTATGAATTGATTGAGCTTGATCGATTTACCATCATAATGCCTTTTCTAAGATTGTATAAGGCTCTCAAAGGTGGCTAGGGTTTCTATTCTCACTCTCTCTCTCAAGGAAAAAGATAACCCAAATGTGGTTTATATAGAGCACATGTTTACACAACTCCCATGGTTAGTTAACTAACCCCCAATATTAAACCAAGTTACAAGTAACTCACCAAATGGGCTAATGATGTGTAATTCACCTAATAACATAAACTGATGTGATCGTGGTGGGATGAAAATCAATTTAGGTTTTTTTTTTCGATATTCTCTAATTTAAAGAGGGTTGGATGAATTTTAAAAAATAAAAAGGTCTAACCTTTTCAAACTTGGCTATGATACATGATAATTTTTTACAAATAATTGGCAAAAACTTTTCGCCTTGGGGGCAAATTAAGAATCCCACATTGAAAAGAGTGGATATCTGAAACGGCCCAGTTTTCTTTTCGATTCTCCAGGTACGTTCGGTTACTTTTTCTATTGTTCGGTTGGGCCGTTAGGTCAGCTAGGATCTCTGGGGGCATTTTGGTAATTTTACCTTCAGGGGTAGTTTCGTGATTTTTCAGGGTTTCAGGGTTGTTCGGTTAAATTGCTGAGTTTGAGTTTTCCTTCGGTTTCAGGTTTCCAGAGCTAACATTGCTTTTTGGGAAGTTTGGAGCTTCTGAATTATTTGGGAAAATAGAAGAAAAAGATGTCATCGCCAGGACTCGAAGCTGGAACCTGGGAGTACACGTGTCGCGACCAGGTTCCTCCCTTCCTTTTTACCGAGACCTAGCTAAAAGAAAGAAAAGAGAGCCACATTTTTCCCATTCGCATCTTTTTCTTCTTCCTCATTCTCTCTTTTCTCTCCAAGAACCCTAGCCGAGACCTCCCCCATCGCCAAGCCTTCTGCCAAGCAACACCGCCAGAACGCACATCACCCTAGTGCACAGCACCCTTCGCACGCCTTCGTCGCTCGCCCTTTTACCGAGCCACAACAGCAGCGCCACGCCCCAGCAACCAGATTGTACGTTGCCTTCGCCCGCGTGCCTCGCCGATCCCCTATCTCGATCGCCAACGCCCTCCACCTCAGCGTCCAGCTATCTGCATCCCGATCTAGCGCACGCGCCAAGCAAATCGCGCATCTCCGCCTCGATCGCACGCACGCCTCCGTCCATCAGCTTCGCGCGCCCTCGCTCGATCGCCCAGCTTCGCAGAAGCGATCTTCCTGCAGCGTTCGTCCGCCAGCTGCAACACGTCCGCGTCGCCCCGTCGCACACGCTGTCGTGCCGCACGCTCCCAGCCACACGACTGCGCGCCGAGCTTGGCCGCACGCCCTGCTCCCGCACCAGCCCCGTTTCACAGCAGACCTGTTTCACATGATCAGCCGTTCGCCCTCGTTCGGGTGCTGCCGCACGCCAGCCGCCAAGAGCCAACTGCTGAGCCTTTGTCCTCGGTCAGAGTAACTTCTCTCGAGCCTTGTGCGTTTGATTGCCTGTTTCTGTTTAGCTGCTAGATGTTAATTATCTACTTGTATTTTATCTATTAGGTTTATTGGGTCTGCAGCTCAAGGAGCAATATTTTCTGCTTGTGTGTTTTCTGCTTATTTCTAGGTAAGGATTCCTTACCGAGGTTGTGTGGACCCTGCGGGACTTCTCTGATGCTTTCTTGTATGCTTGCTTATTGTTATTGTCATGTTAGTGGATAGGAACTTAATTGCTGAACTGTTCTGCTAGCATGTTTGATTTCTGTTTCACATGTTAGTATCATGCTAGGTTTGTTCCTCCAGCATGTTTGATTTCCTGCTTCTAAGTTCGTAGTACGATGCTTGGTATGTGTTATTGAGCATGTTGAATGATAGGAAAGGGATTCGTGATCTTAGATAGAGCTTGTTAGGATGTCATCATCTAGAGGCTGAGAGTGGACCAACGTACGTGTCCACACCGGTCGGGCTGTGAGAATAGATTCCTTACCCCCGGTAGCCGGGTGTGGAGTTAGCTACCACACCAACATAAGCCTAGTCTATAGCCTGCTAGAGCGGAACCTTGCCTAAGGTGTAAGCCTGCCTTGGCCGGTTCTTAGCTTCAGACGTCGGTGGTATTCAGGCTGCTACAGTCCTCGAGCGCTGAGGGTCTCGCGCTACTGTAGATCAGTGACACCGCTTTCGAGTCTTTAGGCATGCGTACCTGGACTGTCGTAGTATGACCCTAGACCCCCTCATTTACGCAGTTTGCAGCAGCATGCGGTGTGCACGCACACGCGTTAGTCGTCGGGCGGAGAGCTCCCTAGAGCTAATGTTCGTGAGTACACCACCTCCTTTCTGAGTCTAGAGCTAAACTTCGGGTACTCTCCTAGATGTCCTAGGATCGGTTTAGAGAACTGGTCAGGACCTGCTGTTGAGCGGTCACTTGGCCGAGGGTAGAGACCCTCGAGGATATCTTTTGGGATCAGCTTTTGAGTTGATCATTTGGCCGAGGGTAGAGACCTTCGAGGATATCTTTGGGATCGATTTTGAGCTGATCGTTAGGTTGGAAGTAAGATACTTCCGATGACTCAAGAGTTGCGTTGACAACTCATTCTAGAGATTTCTGTGTTAGTAGCTATTTGCCTGTACACATGATTGCTAGATGATGCGTTGTTTCGTACTGTATCCCGGTTGGGGATTCTTACTGAGTTCCTTTGTACTCACCCTTATTTTTTGTGGTTTTTTCCACCAGGTAACTTGAAACAGCACCAGGACGGCTAGAGGAGAAGCTGCATGATCATGGGAGCCACCGGCACTCTGCCTGTTTATGTTTTATTTCTTGTAGTTGGACATGGAGTCCATAGGAAGCTTTGCACTTTATGTTTTGGAAATGTTTTAGGATGTTGATGTTAAATACTGGTCAGGACTTAATGAAATGTTTTGAATTATGCAAGTTCAGGTTTTGTATGTTTTTACTTTAACTGGTTTTACTTCCATGCATGCT